>CAJPEX010002125.1:0-33867 GCA_905338405.1 Notodromas monacha
AGGATTTTTTAACCAGCCCAGCACTACCATGCTGTCTGTCCAAAACATGACTTTCAAAATGCTGATCTCATTCACTTCTCCCATAAGAAACTCTGCTATTCTTTTCGCTAGCAAGCATCCTTGCAATTCCATGCTGGGAATTGACAGAGGTTTTGTAGGAGCAATTCTTGATTGAGCAAAAAGAAAACATGTTTTGTTATCTTGCCTTAAATAGGCAACAGCTCCATACCCCTTTTCAGAGGCGTTGCTGAAAATGTGAAGCTCGAAAGGCTTTTGGCTGTCCATATTGATCCATCTAGGAATCTGGACTTGCCTCATCACGTGGATGTCTTTCATCCATTTTTTGCAACTCTTTTTCATTTCGCCTGACAAATTTTCATGCCAGTTCTTCTGGGATGTCCAAGCCTTTTGCAGCAGAAGTTTGCTGGCAAAGGTAAATGGCCCCAAGTACCCCTTAGGGTCATACAGCAACGCCAGTACTGACAAGTACTGGGCCACTGATAGGGTATCTTTGTCTTCCCATTTCCCTTCCTCCGTAATTTTTTTACGGCAGGAGACCCCAAAGTGATCCTCAGAGGGATCCCACAATAGCCCTACGGCTTTGGAAATCTTTGTCTTGCCGATTTTCTTTTGCGAGTCATCTTGTCTTTCTTTTGGAATGCTTTTCAGCACTTCCGGGAAAATTGGATTTCCATTTTGTCATGATAAATCCATATTTTTTCATTGCTTCATCAATTTTTTGAACCATCATTGTGGCTTCTTCTGTGGTATCGAATCCGGCATAAAGGTTGTCCACATAAATGCTCCGGTTCATTATCAAACCTAGCTGTGGACAGTCCTTGCCTTCTCCTTCACCCACTTGGCACACACAACAGTTTGCAATAGCGGGAGAGCACGTTGCACCAAAGATATGGCGATTGTTGACGTACCATTTCTCCCCCCATTCAGGGTCTCTGTACAGGAACATAAACTTGTTCCTGTCTTCTGGGCATACCAGAATCTGGGGAAACATCTCAAATACGTCAGCGTTGATAACGACTTTTTTCAATCAAAACCTTAGCAAAACGCCAGCTACAGTGGGGGCCACTTGTGGTCCCTTTCTGAGCTGTGAATTAAGAGATACTCCAGAATTTTCTGCCGCAGCGTCTGAAATGCGTCTAGGCTTTTCTGGTTTGTCAGGATGTGTCACAATCATCCAAGGCAGCGCCCAATGGTTTGGGTTTTGCAGCATGGTGATGCGCTCCTGTTCTGACAATTCTGAGATGTACGTCTTTTTTACGTCATTCTCAAAGCCTTCCCTGACCTTAGTCAGTAGCTTTTGATTTCTCATTAATCTGTTTCGCATGCTATTGGCTCGCCTTTCAGCTTGCCTGATAGATTCGGGAAAATTTGGCTTAGGTATCCACAGCATTGCTGCTTGGAACCTCCCCCCTCCCACAGAGATGATTTTTTCCATCTCTTCCAAGTCTTCGACCTGGTCATACTCCATGCCTCCTTTTGGGATCTTCACGCCAATTTCTTCCAACAAATTGAATTGCCAGAATTCATTTAGCAGTTCCAGATCCGTACTTTGAGGTTCCCATGAAGAGTACACTGGGCGACCAACATCATCTGTCTCGATTTCTCAATCTAGAGTGCTGATGCACCCAGAGATGGTCCACCCCAAGGGCGTATCATAAGCAAGTATTTGTCCTTGCTTCTTGACAGATCCAGGTATCGCCATCATTAGCAATTCCTGATCAATGTCAATTATTATCAAAGCTTTGCCATTTACTGGTTCGGCTAATTTCACGTCTTTGAATTTGGGATGCTTTGCAATCCACAAACCCTAATCTATTTTTGCAGATGGGGTTACCAGGTCTTTCACAGAGGCGGCATTTTCTGCCTTGTACCAATCTGCTTTACCTGCCCCTCTGAATAGGAATTCTACATTTCCAATGGCTTGGCTGGAAGTGCCAATCACCGTTTGGACGAGAACCTTTCCTTCTGCTTTTGAAATCAGACCCAACTCTCTTTCCAGACTTTCTTTTATGGTCATTCTAGCGCACCCAGGATCCAGCAATGCTGGTACTCTTTTTTCTCCCTGGGGCCCTTTCACTCCCAACAATATTAACCTGAGAGTATGTTGAGTTTTAATAGGGATCTTGTTAGGACCCTTCGATTCAAGCAAATTCAATTCGATAGACGTCATTACTGGCGTCTTTTCTTTTTCTTTGTTGCTCAATTGCCCTAAGGCTCTTGAACCATGTAGCAAAGAATGGTGCTTAAAGAAGCACTTGTCATTGACAGGACAACCATTCATTGCGGGGCATGCATTTCTTGCATGTCTCCCCAAGCACCTGAAACAGACTTTCAGCTCGACTACTTTTAGCAGTCTCGCATCTGCATCCAGTTTTGTGAACACTCCACACTTTTTGAGTGGGTGATTCTTTTGGCACACGGGACATGAGGTCCCTGCACCCTTTTCATCTAGGGAAAATTTCCCTTCTTTTGGCCATTTCTTTTTCTCAGGCCTTCTGTCGGATTTTGAATTAGCTTCTTCTGGTTGAACCAGATTTGCTTTCCTCAGCCTTTTGGCAATCAAGAACTGGCCGAGGTTTGAGAGCCTGTCAATACCGTAGAGACTTGTGCAATTGTTACTTTCTTTGCTTTTTACCCACTCAAGTCGGCTTTGAAGCAGTAGCTTTGCCACTATGTGGTTCACCAGACCATCAAAGTTTTCACCTCGATGCAACTTCAAGAACTGGGTCACAACAGAACCTGTCAGGTTCGCCAGTGCTTCCCAGTCTTGCACACTACCGTCTCTAGGCGGTTTTGCTTTGGCTACTCGATTTTCCAAAACTGACACTGAGCTGTAAATTTCATCCAAAATTTCCAAGGGGTCTCGTGCCGAATTATCATCCCCAACCAAATGTTCCAGGGAGCTCAATGGCCCCCCTTCCAACATTTCTTTGATAACAGTAAATTGGTTCTGGGGTGAACATTTTGGATTCTTCATGTACGCGTTACAGAAGTAATTGCGCCATGCTGCATATTTGAGGACTTTGCCTCCAAACTTCTTTCTATTTTTTGGTGGGTGAACCCACTCATACTCAGATTTTTTAGGGGCTTGGTCCTCAGACCTCACCTCCCTGACCAATTCTTTGGCCAGACTTCTCATTTGGTTCATTTCGACCGGCTCGTTTGGCCGCTGAACCACTTGAGAGTATAGACTCTTGGTCTTTCTCTCCTGGTCTAGAGGATGGCTAGCCCTCCGACCATATTCTCTTGGTTCTGGATTCTTTTGCTCCTCATTTTGAAGGTAGCAATCCATCAACCGTATACTTTCGTAATTTTCTTCCAACTTGTGGGCGGTCTGGCTGGCAATTTCTGCCTCTTCCTTGACCTCCACTAAGTCAGATAATTTTATTTTCATCATTTCAATTTCATCTCTTAGTTCTTTGACCAAGAGAAGATACTCATCACAGTCACCGTCATATTTTTCAACAGCGCTGAGAGAGTAATCTTTTTCAATTGCCTCAGAAATTGCTCTGAGGAGTTTGGCTTGCCCATCCACATCAGTGGGATGGCGTTCAAATCTTTCATATCTCATTTGGGCCGCCTTCACTCCACCTTTCAGGACTGCCCTTACTTGGTGGAATGTTGGTGGAAATTTACCCTCATGACTGTTGCCAGCAGTCTTACCTGAGCCAGTTTTGTTGGATTCTCTGGCAATTGCACCAGAGATTGTCCTAACTGACTCGGCCTATCTATTTTGTGAGCCATTTTGAAACACATTCGTGTCATCCGTCAATAACAAATTCGCATTCAAAAGTACCCTTGCTGGCGGCATTGCATTCGCAAATGCGAATGCATTGCCGCCGGCGAGGGTACTTTCAAACAAAATACAATCGCGGTTGGAATTGCGGCTCCCATCAAATCAACATTTTGCAAATCAAATGGGGTCTCTGGGACTTCTATCGCGCCCCCCCTGCTCCCCCTGTGGAGCATAACTTAAATTATATAACAATCATTCTCTCCTATCTAGTAGGTGCTCCCTTAATTTAATATAGCCACCTACTAGCGATTGTTCAGCATGTTTTACTTTATTTGGGTTCTTTAAGAAATCAAGTCTAATGGCTCCATGCTTAAGCCAAGAATTACTACGTTTATCTAACTCTTGCCCACGACTTTGAGAAGGATTTGACTCACGCAGAAGCTCATCAATTTTCCTGATGAGTTTGGAGGTGTTGTCCATCCCTCGGTCGAGGGTGTAATGGCATTTGTCACCAGTCGTAGTTTCTTCTGATAACGGGGGTGCAGGTTGGCTGGCCACTTGTCCAGCAGCTTTTCCTCTGGTGACGACTCCGGCATCTTCTTCTAGATCCAATGTCGCAGAAGAGTAGTCTTGTCCAATGTCAGACATTTTTCACAACAGCAATAAGTTTTCTGGCCTGGTATGCACCTTCAGGACTCAAGTTTCTTCCAGCACAAAGTACTGGCCCGGATTTACTCAACAGGACTTCATAACGATGAGTAACTTGCCGGCCTGGATTTTCTCTACAGGACTTATTGTGTTTTTCACTCTCAGCGGATTTTATTCATGCTGGCATTTTTCTAGTAGAGAGGAGGATCCAATCTGGGGATCCACATCTCAGGAATCTCCCACATCTATCCCCTCAGCCAGATAAACCTGGTGGATTCCACTAAGAGAGCTTTGAAAAATGCCTGAATGACGTTCCAACTGGCGCCTCATGGAAGCCTCCACTTGGAGCATTTGACTCTCCTCTTGTTCATGTAGTTCTGCCGTGACCTCCCCACACTCTTCTAAATTCTCCCGCTTCTCAGAAATCTCTTTCTCCTCTAAAACGTATTTTTGCAAAATATGTTTTTGAGAAGAAATGTGCTCAGCATACTGTTGAGATTCCTTTTGAAGACGGTTGAGGTCAGCCTTGAGACCATCCCTCCCTATTTGAGCATTTTTCTCACTCTCCAGAAATGGAAGAAAGTCCCCAATACGTTGAAGACTGGCCTCACAAAGCGAAGAAAGTTTTTTGGCGAGGTCCACAGCAGACCTTGGCAAAGTTACTGTTGAAGGACTGCCAGGAGAACTGTGATCCAGGGGGACCTCTTGCGATAGTTTGACGTCATCCTTAATTTCCCCCAACTCTGAAAAGTTTCAATTCAAAAGAAAAGAGTGAAATTTTTGTCCTCCTAACGTTCAACAGTTTTGTCTCTATAAACCTTACCCATAGCCTCTCCTTCCTCATCTGAGTCCTCGATTAGTATAGGAAGATCTGCTTCCATCTCCTTTTCCCCTTGAGCCTCACTGTAAGACTCATTTGATTCCGCCACATCAAAGAGCTCATTAACTTTCTCCAAATCGGACATTCTTTTGATTGTCTTTTTGATGTTTAACGAATCTAAATTTCAATTGCAAAGTCTCCTCAAAGAATGGGAACAAGCGTCTCTGCCAACAAAAAAGAGAGAAATGTCTCATCTCAAATAATGTCCCATCTCAATACAAGAAATCAAAACCTCAGAGTCAAAATAGAACTGACAAACAAAAAGAAACTATCCAGATCCCAGTCGGAAATCAAAGGTCAGTCTTCAAACCTCTAATCTCTACCTGAGATTTCTGTCCCTTTCAACAAACTAGAGAACATATTTTCAACACTTACAAAACAACACGTCCAAACTGCCAATTTTGGCAAGAAATCTCACTAGAAATTCACCAGCCGATCTACGGCATCAAACATGATTGTCATGGAGGATATCCCTTTCTGAAAAACTAAGGATAAAATCTCTTGACAACCAAGTAGATAACAGAACAAAAAAGCCAAAAGAGGATCCGATTGCCCCCCCCCCATATTGCCAAAGTTGGCTTGAAACATGATCGATGGGGGCAGGACTTGATCTTAGTCAAACTCAAGTCCAATGCCCCATCAACCAAATTCAAAACCAAATGAAAGACACAAAAAAGAGGGAATACAAACACTCCTTATACCGCCAAAGTTGGCTTGGTACATGATCAATGGGGGCAGGACTTGATCTCAGTCAAACCCAAGTCCAATGCCCCATCAACCGTATACAAAACCAAATCAGTAAAAAGGGTATTCACTGCCAAGTTTGGCACATTTTCGAATTTCAAACAAAGATACAAAAAAAACTTTTGCCGAAGCTTCAATACTGAAGATAGCCGGGGAGGAGACAGTTACCCAAGAGAACCAAAACTAGGGTACCCGTGCCTGCAGCCCTCCTCAATATTGAATACGGTCATCAAAAATCCCAATGTTGGGGAAAGCACTAACATTTCTGGTCTTTAACTTGATCAAAAAACAGTATCAGACTCGTTCAAAAATTTGAGATCCACTTCCCTAAGAAGTAACCAAGCCAAAACTCCGACAATATTCTCGGCAAAAAATTCACAAACAATGTGAAGTGGGACTCAGTTGAGAGCAGCTCCAAGATCCCACCATGCAATGAACATGTATTTCTCCAATAGAAAACTGCCAGAATTGGCACACTGATGAGAATATATTCAAAACCTTTTTTCCACCTCTTGAGGTTCTTACATGACAGACGTGGCGGATACCCTCGACCAAAAACATGAGGATATTCCCCTCGACCGCCAAGCAAAACACCAAATTTGGTATAAAAGGGATTGAAGACCTCAGCAAATTCTGACGGTCCAGAAAAGGGCCTTCAGCAACTCAACTACTGATCGGAAGAAACTGATCATGATCTCCCAACCGGTAACTGAGTTTCTGAACACCTTCCTTACACAAAAATTCTGTTCCGCCGGCTTTGGCAAACAAGAAGAGCAACACTGAGAACAAGGTCTGGAATGAATGAAAGTCAAAGACCAACTGAGAGAAGAGGTTTAAGATGGCGGACCACCACCAAAAGAGACCTCTGATTCAGCCCTGAATCAACCATTTCCTAGACCCCCTGAAGGATCGAAGAAGCTCAGATTGACAAAAAGCTGAATAAGGAGAAGCAACTTCTAATCTTCTCTAACACTTGACATGAAACGATGACCAAAATTCTAACGGAAACCTCTTCCTACAAAGACCAGCAAAAGGAAAACTTATTTCGACCAGAAGTACTTGGTCTCGAAAATTTAACCGAACATTTTTTTGCTGACTATGGCACACTCAAAGTACCAAGTAAACTCTTGCCAACTATGGCACACTCAAAGCACCGAGACGAACCACCAAGAAACAAGTCGGGCAGGATTAGCTACCCTGCCCTTGGACTTGTGAAAGAACTTGAAAAACTTTCAAACCTAAAAAGCACTCTCTTTTTTCAAGCACTTCAACAGCAGGAGTTCAAGCCTCGTCCGGGAGCATCACCAAAATCAAGAACCTGAAGACAGAGACAACGTCCAATTCCCAACACCAGGAGCTCCCTTACTCGGCGATCTTCATTTGAACACTGTGCAAAAATTTGCAGCCTCTTTATTTTGCTGCGTCTTGAATTAACCCCTTCTGTAAAAGAGAGTCATTCAAGGACGCGGGGGGATTTTTGTGCAGAATTTTCTTGCAGCCCCACTGTGAGACAAGGCGCCAAATTGGAGCCAAAACTGTATACCAATCGGCGCATCACCTGGATGCGCCAACACAAACAAAAGTTGAACTGATTCATACAAAAGGGGTGTCCTGAAATAAAAGGCAAAACGAATTGGCAGAACAAAAGCCCTCGAGGCCAGAAAATGAGAGCGATCCCCGGAAATGGGATGAAACAAATTGCCAAAAAAGTTGGCGCCTCCTTTTGACAGGGGGACATTGACTCCTCTGAAAAACTCGGGGTCATTTGACCCCTCAAGACTTCACAAAAACACAAACCAGCTGTCAAGAAAGAGACAAAAAATCTCGTCTCCTATATCGTGAAACAATTTGTCTCCCGAATTTGGGACTTCTCAAGCTGTCAAAAACTTGAGTTTAGAAATGCTCAACTGGCAACTTTATAGTTACAGCTTCGCAAACTGTCAAGAACCATGTTTTCCAGCAGAAAACTAATTTAACAAACGGTTGAAAGATTGTAAAACGTCCTCCTGGTTTTTGGGAAAAATACACATTTATGAAACCTCTGCGAAAAAACAGCAGATGTTACCACCTGGTGTTTTCAAATCTGCGCAACAAGGAACACCCGCCAAAATTGGTGCAAAATTCGTATATAAACCCCAGAAAATTGGGTAACAAACACAGTCAAGTTTAGAAGGTTGAACTGCTGAAGTTGTGTTCTTAAATTGAAATTTGGTACTTGGAAAATTCTCCACTGTCAGGGTGATTTCGGAACCTCGCGAAATCAAAAGCTTTGTTACTTTGCTTCTCCCTCAGTCTCAACCCACTTTTGTTGAGAACGAAACTCATCTGTCTTAATTCGTCCCTTTAAAACTGCATACAAATACCTTATCAGATTGGGAACTTGAGTTTGTTACAAAATACTAATTGTAAAGGAACTCAAGTCCACTTCTGGACCACTTGAAATCTTAAGACTCCGATTGTTTTGATTGCTGTTGATTCTTGTGTGTCTGAGTGTGCATACCTTATTTTCTGTATGAACTGTGTGTGTAATTAACTTTGTGTGTGTGTGTGTGTACCAAAGAAAGGTCTGCGCTAGTAGGGAGAAATCCCGGTAGGTTTGCGCCCAGCCAATTGCCGTGTTTTGATTTATTCAGCTACAATCTGAAATCCTTGAACTTGGAAAACTCTGCTAAAAACTGCAATCAAGGTGTAAGGCTTGATTAATCTAATTTCACTTGTAAAACCTTACACTTATTATCATTTTCAATTTACAAGTGAAGATGGGAATGAAGATGATAATAAAGTACTAACCTATTCTTCCCTCGCACCAAATGTTTCCTATTTGGAATTCCCACACCTGAGAGGGATCCGGAATGCAGAATGACAAGAGGAATTTCTCAGAATCCATTTTCAAAGTTTTTAGTCGCATGCTGTCTTCACTTGTTGCATCTTCCTTTGGCCACAAGACGTACTTTCCATCTGAGCTGACTCAATATATGGGTGCACAACCTAAAAGCATTTATTTTTTAAATGAATATAGGCTATTCTAATTAATGTGTTGTTTAGCAAGTGTATCACTTACACATTGTGCCAAATGTGTTGTTTCAAAACTTTGGAATCTTGATTTTTTCAGTTGGGTATAATCAAAACTAATGAGATTCTTCCGGCTTTTCCATGGTAGCATTGAATAATCTTTTGATATGGAATTTGGATACTTGTTTCGCAAAAAAGGGTATTTTTTGATGATTTAACCAAATCAGATTTCTTGGGTAGTCAATAATTGCATGTAACTTTCTCGAAATATCATTCCCCAATATTCCTTTGAACCCAGTCTGTCTGAGCTCCATGATATAAAAATGAGCTTCAATGGGGTTGTTGAGGCATAATTCAGTTTGAATTTCACCCTAGAGAGATACTTGATTTCCTTCTAGAGTGGAGATGGTAGCAGAAGTCAGAGTAGGGTAAATAGTTGGATCTAGCATGGTTGTAGATATCAAAGACACTTTGGCCCCAGTATCCACAAGAAATTTAATAAGGATGCTGGTGGCTGTTGTTGCAAGGAGAATTACCGGTAGCTTCTGAGGGGTTCCTTGGACAAAGCTCCGGTCAGTACTCGTTTCCTGAGCCTGAAAATTCTTCTGCTGAGTACATCAAATTGGCTTCTTCATCCTCGGAGAGGGTTATAGTATCTTCAGTAATATGATGTATGCCGTTGTTTGCTAGATATCCAAAAGGTTGGTATGTCTCTTGAGCATCCTCTTTTTGTTTTCTAGGTTTTTGCATATTGTTGCTGTTTGGTCTGTGTGGGCTCTTGCTTCTGGCTCCTCTGTGTGGGCTTCAAGATGAAGATCTGCTGTTGTTTTGATTTCTATTTTGCCTGGATGGTCTAGAAGGTCTTCCTTGAGGTTGGGAACAATCATTTGAAGGACCTCCTCTGCTTCTTCCATTTTGATGATAATAAGGCATTTTGTTTGAGAATCCAACTTGTTTCTTGTCTCTCCTTTCAGGGTATTTTTGATTGCGGTCACAATCTTTTTGAAGGTGTCCCACTTTTCCACGCATATAGCAAGATCTTGTTTCCTTTTCAGGATCTTGAAATCCGAATGCATTTAATTTCTTCATATTTTTTTGGACTTGATACACATCATAATCCTTGGATCCTGGTCTGCAATATTTCAATGTTCATTGCCATTTCCACTGCATGATCAAGGGTAGAGGGGATCACAGGGAATCTGGCATGAATTGATCACCTTAATCCTTGGATGAAATAGGTCTTCATCAAATCATTGAGAAGTTTTTTGCTTCCTTGATATTGCAACAATTCTTCTCGGTACATCAGGTTGGAGGTAATGGCGGGCTCGTCACCTTCCCTTCTGAGAATCTTGAGTTCACTTGGCAATTTGCCTAACATTTGATTCCCTACTTGTCTAACGCAGGAAGCAAAATCTTGAAAATACACAAAAATACAAAAATACTTTTTTGTTAGCTCCTTCTGAGATCCTTTGGAGATCCCTTATTCCTCCGTTGATGGTTTTGTCCTGGTACATGTCCTGTAGTTGTTGAATAATTTACCTGTAATCTATT
The DNA here is from genome assembly GCA_905338405.1 of Notodromas monacha. Taxonomy (NCBI): domain Eukaryota; kingdom Metazoa; phylum Arthropoda; class Ostracoda; order Podocopida; family Cyprididae; genus Notodromas; species Notodromas monacha. The sequence goes on from CAJPEX010002125.1 coordinate 10,593, forward strand.
TCTAACAGTCCTGGTATTCCTAGGAGAAAGTTCTTGGCTGTTCCTTGTATCTTTTGTAATAGGAGTGTTTTTAGTTGGCTATTTGAGATGTTGCAATCAGTAATGGATAATTTAAATATTGTCCACCACTCAAACCAGGATTGTTTTCCATCTCCTGTGAATATAGGAATGTGAATTATGATGTTTTTTATGGAGGTTGTGACTTGTATACTGCCAACTGGTCCATTTCTTTCTTTGTTTTCATCTGAAAGAACAGTGCTTCATACTGTTCATTTCACAACCAAATATTCACTTAGCCCTGAAGCTTGGGCACCTCTGCATCTACCTCTTTCATCGCAATCAAAACGCGCCCACAACCACCAACTAACCAGACACGCAACGGCGTTCCAGAAGTAACAATCATTCGTTTGCCTGTCTTCCGGATCCTGACGATGCATCCGTATGGCGTGAAACCCTTGGCCACACTCTCGGCCACCTTTGTCCTTGCCGACCAAGTCAATTCTGGTGCAAAGGTTTCTTTGAAATTGCCGTCCAGGTACTCTTCAATACTGCAGAATACAAACAGAGCAAGGATTACAGTCAAACATTCAAAACATTCCTATGGAGAAACATACTCAGAAAAGGGATTCTTTGTGATCCCTGTGGCGCAAAATTGAACGCCTCCGTGCATTTCCAGCGGACATTCATAGCGCTGAGCCCTTCCAAAACCATCAGGCATCCAAACAGGGCCCTCACCGGGACAAACAAAAACCTCAATGCCACCTTGGCCTGAGGTAGTCATAACAGGAAAGATCCCGAGTGCGTGGTCTTGAGCAAACCAGAGATACACTCTGGAACTGAGATGTCCAAAATTTTTGATGTCCGCCCAATGGCGTAGGTAACGCCCACCATCCAGGAACTCCAACACCATGGCCATGGACATGACCAACATCTTGCCGCAGCAAGTGGTCAAGTAACGCCAAACACATCAACCCTGCTTCAAGGCGCTGCTCATCTGTCACAAATTCATTGTTGGATTGGCGCAGGGGAAACCACGGAAATTTCTTGGCGTCCAACTTGAATTTTGTCTTCAACCCACGCCAGACTCCAGGAGACAATGCGCCAAATACAAACACAGGGTATTTAAATACCCTGGACAACTCCACAAAATACGCCTTCAATCTTTCATAGAAGGTGAAGAAGGAGTTGATGCAGCTTGGACAGGTCACTGTGCACAATGATTTAATATCATTGGTTCCAATTCTCACGCAGAGATGCATAAATTGAAACTCCTTTTTGCACAAATTGAGATCGGTATACATCCGATCAAAAACGGTAGCTGGTGACCAACAATTGTACATGGTTCCAGCAACCGCACTCACACCGCTGACCCCGTACTGCAAACATTGATACAAAAAAAATCATTCATTTTTCTAAACAACCAGTTTAAGGAAAACATACCTGATAAATGTCATGCAGTAAATCCTTGGTGAGGTGCATAAAATCAAACGCCCGAAAAATGTCATCTCCGCCGCCGCCAACACTGGTCAAAAAGGCATCCCTCTTGATGGTCCAAGGGCAGATCAAAGAATCTCCAAACAAGCCCACTTGGGCTACTCCAGGACGCCCTTTGTTCTTCTCACCACGCACAGGCCGACAAATGTGATGATATTCCAGGTCTTGAACCGCCGTACCTGGCGTGGGGACGTGCTGCACCCAAAACTTTGGGACCACACTCTCAGTGATCATCATTTGATGACCAATGTTGGAGATATACGACTCAAAGTCCTCAGGGTTGTACTCCCACCAGCCTCGTACTTGCCGACCTGGTTTATAACAAGGATATATACAAACAGATGTATCAACATAGCAGTTTTATAAAAACTCACGGAAGGAGGAAAAGATTTTCATCAATGGTGCTCCAGTCGCCAAAGTCGAAACAGCCAGATCCACCCTGGCAAGATCGTCTTGATCTACCTCCATAACGGAAGGCGCCCAACTTGCCTCTGCGTGGCTGGTTGAAGGCGCCTGCCTCAAAGCTGATGAAAAGCAAGCTCGTGCGCCCATTTCTCCACACTTGAGCAATACTGCTTGCAAAGCAGACATGCTCACTGGATCCGGTCCAGGCAATACAGCTGCTGGTGCTGGCCTATGGCCCAAATTAACATCAGCAAGCCACAACTGACAAAGATCCGGAACGCTTCCAAATGAAATCGATAATGGCGGCGTCCCAGCAATATCATAGATCTTGACGCCACCTGTTTTTCAAACAATTCCAAACAAAAACCAACCAATATAAATGTGCATAAATACATTGTGTCAAGGTAACACATACCATTCATCTTGTCGCAACCATGAGGAACGGGAAACATTAGTTGCCCACCATTCACAAACACTGATTGGAGGTGCGTCTTGTCAATAGCCAAACTAGCATCAAATGCTTCCTTCAAGCAGGCCTCTGTTGCTGCCTTTAAGGCGCAGCTCTGCTTGATACAATGTTCATCAGCCGCAATCTGCTTGCCAAGCTCCTGGCATTTGGCATCCACGACTGTGGCACAATCATGCAAAGACTGCAATCGGGCCTCAGCCAATTCCAATTCTTCCTCCTAGGCTGCAGCCTCCCTTTCTGCGCCATGACGAGTGACCTCAGTGCAGGCTGCAGTATCCACCTCCAGAACAAACAAATGCAAATGGTGCCACCGATCCAGGTCCAGCTGCGACAATGAAGGGACCAAATCTTTGCCACCTTCTGGCAGAACAAGCAAGCCGGGATCGTCAATCTGACATTGCTTGGAAGACAATGGTCCAGCTTCCACCTCCTCCTCAAGAGGACCATTGCCCTCTTCAGAGACGCCGCTGCTAAGTTTGGCACCCTCTGCAAAAATCTGGCAAACATGAACAACAGTGTCAATAGTGTCTCATTTGGGGCACAAATAAATGTTTCTCTTTCTCACCTCTATCAATGGAATCTGCTTTGCTCATTTCACGGAGTGTCCACTTCATTCAAACAACTTCAAACAAACAATGAGATCTGCAGACAAGAACAATTAAGAGTCAAAACATGGTGCATAACAAAGGAGGATACAAACAACTGTCCCCAACATGTTATGCACAATAACTGTTCATTCCCGGGACAAGGAGAGGTCATTCCTCCCTTGAGAAACAAATAACAACCAATCGAGCCAGGATGGACACTCTCACTCAATACACATTTGTTGCAACACCCTAAACAAAAAAGTGGGTGAGAACCGAGGTCATTCCTCAGTTCGATCGCCCGCAAAATCGGTCTAACCAACTGAACAAGAAGAGGTCATTCCTCCCTTGTCTACTTTCCGCACACAGCCAGTTATGACTAAAATCCCTCTACTTACTTAGGAGGGGTGTGCGTAACTAGCCTAACGGCTTGGGTCTCTACTGTAGGGAGAGCCCTCCTGGCCAGGTATGGTTAGGGTCTCATGTTCATCCCTCTGGGCGGATTCATTTCACAAAATCATCAAACAATAGGGGTCAACACTACCCCCTTTTGGAAACACTTCAATATTCAAAAAAAAAAATCTTCTGCGGATTTTGGTCAATTACTGTCAGCAATGGAGGTCATTCCTCCCTTGCCTGCAGATGGCATGCAAATTGGTCATTCCCAATGTTGGGTGATGAAAAAATTCCACCCCGCATGCGCAAGGAGTAGACTCCCCTCCTTCATTCAAAACAAATTCATTCAAACGGAGCACATAAAATACAAAGATTTTCAGGTTTGACGCATGCCTTCCAAGCGTGTGCGCATCCCCTGTCCTGATCACACAGGAGATGCGGCACATGCTTCGGAAAAATACGTCAGTCATGAAAAAAAATAAAAAACTGTGTGAAAAAGACACCTTGAACATTCCATTAACAATGCATTTTGAAAGGTCAATACCTGCATTCAATACCTTCAATGAATAAAAAAAAAGAAGAAGTTGAACTGATGGAAGGACATGCACTATCTGGACATAGATCCGCACCTCCTGCTTTACAAAAAAATGCGGGTAAATGCGGATCCATGCCAGTTAATGCACCATCAATCAGCAATTCATTCTTCAAACAAAAAGAAAACAAAAAGGACCGATGAAAGGACATGCACTATCTAGATATGGATCCACACCTCCCGCTTTACAAAACATGCAGGCACATGTGAATCCATGCCAGTTAATGCACAGGCAACCAGCAATTCATTTTCCAAACAACAGCCAACACTTTTCAAAGAACTTCACTTCCAATCGACAAAAGGAGAAAGATCACCTCGCCATGGGTCCGCACCTCCCGCCTTTCAAATACACAGGAAATGCGGATCCATGCAAGTCAATCAATCAACATCAACAATCATCACCAAAAACATGTCACTCAAAAAAATTTTTCAAACACAAAGGACCTGCAGGACACTTTGACATTGTGATGACAGCCAATCATCTCTCAAACAATGATGACCTCAGCTTGATGCCAAAAGTGACAAGTCTACATCAAAAAACTTGACAATCAATTTCAAACACTTCACAAATCCAATTTGCCAATACGGCGTTCCACGTGTGACTGCGCCTGTCACCCGTAAACAGGACACCTTTGTCAATCACACCAGGACACCAGTCCCTGCGCATGACGCAAGAACGCCTGCACATGACTCAAGAAACAGCGAATTCTAGAAGGTTCTTGACCCTTCTGCAAAAAACTTGATGGATGATTCACGCAAAATCATCTTCGACGTGCATCTGCGCAATACTCCAAACACACCAGAACTTTCTGGTAACCGGTGCATGCATGCCGCCATTGTTCTTCCCGAGACCCCAACCAGTTTGTTGGTCTTGCCTATCTTGCCACCTGGTGGCAAAGCAGCAAAGACCAAGTGGGGTTTTGTCATGGGTCAAACAGATGTCCCCCGCTGACACGCCATTTTTCTCGGGACAACTAGATGTTGCCAGAGTCAGGAGTACAAACAGGAGAAGAAAAGATTGATGCAGCGTACGAATTGCCACGTTGTCTCAATATTCGAGAAGAAGAAAAAGGCGTGTGTCGGTCAATACTGATTTTAGGGAGATGAATGAATCCTCCCCACACGCATTGATCGGATTGCCGAACCCAGAGATGACATCCCTCTCGGGAGGACCGGTCCATACCAATCCCAGAGTCGTTCATCCCTCTGGGCGGATTCATTTCACACAATCATCAAACAATAGGGGTCAACACTCCCCCCTTTTGGAAACACTTCAATATTCAAAAAAAAAAATCTTCTGCGAATTTTGCTCAATTACTGTCAGCAATGGAGGTCATTCCTCCCTTGCCTGCAGATGGCATGCAAATCGGTCATTCCCAATGTTGGGTGATGAAAAAATTCCACCCCGCATGCGCAAGGAGTAGACTCCCCTCCTTCATTCAAAACAAATTCATTCAAACGGAGCACATAAAATACAAAGATTTTCAGGTTCGACGCATGCCCTCCAAGCGTGTGCGCATCCCCTGTCCTGATCACACAGGAGATGCGGCACATGCTTCGGAAAAATACGTCAGTCATGAAAAAAAATAAAATAAAAAAAATAAAAAACTGTGTGAAAAAGACACCTCGAACATTCCATTAACAATGCATTTTGAAAGGTCAATACCTTCATTCAATACCTTCAATGAATAAAAAAAAAGAAGAAGTTGAACTGATGGAAGGACATGCACTATCTGGACATAGATCTGCACCTCCTGCTTTACAAAAAAATGCGGGTAAATGCGGATCCATGCCAGTTAATGCACCATCAATCAGCAATTCATTCTTCAAACAAAAAGAAAACAAAAAGGACCAATGAAAGGACATGCACTATCTAGATATGGATCCACACCTCCCGCTTTACAAAACATGCAGGCACATGTGAATCCATGCCAGTTAATGCACAGGCAACCAGCAATTCATTTTCCAAACAACATCCAACACTTTTCAAAAAACTTCACTTCCAATCGACAAAAGGAGAAAGATCACCTCGCCATGGGTCCGCACCTCCCGCCTTTCAAATACACAGGAAATGCAGATCCATGCAAGTCAATCAATCAACATCAACAATCATCACCAAAAACATGTCACTCAAAAAATTTTTTCAAACACAAAAGACCTGCAGGACACTTTGACATTGTGATGACAGCCAATCATCTCTCAAACAATGATGACCTCAGCTTGATGCCAAAAGTGACAAGTCCACATCAAAAAACTTGACAATCAATTTCAAACACTTCACAAATCCAATTTGCCAATACGGCGTTCCACGTGTGACTGCGCCTGTCACCCATAAACAGGACACCTTTGTCAATCACACCAGGACACCAGTCCCTGCGCATGACGCAAGAAGGCCTGCACATGACTCAAGAAACAGCGAATTCTAGAAGGTTCTTGACCCTTCTGCAAAAAACTTGATGGATGATTCATGCAAAATCATCTTTGACGTGCATCTGCGCAATACTCCAAACACACCAGAACTTTCTGGTAACTGGCGCATGCATGCCGCCATTGTTCTTCCCGAGACCCCAACCATTTGGTTGGTCTTGCCTATCTTGCCACCTGGTGGCAAAGCAGCAAAGACCAGCAAAGACCAGCAAAGCGCTCTGGTAAATTCGTCCTCAAGGATATCGTCCTTGGTAGAATTTGTCCTGTGGACTGGGTAGAAATGGGCCTGGGGACAATTCATCCTTGCGGGGGGAGGTGGGGCTACTGGCAGGGGTACTCGCGGGGGTGAGGCAGGATGGGATACCTCCCTCCATATGCTGGTCAGTCTTCCTGCAGACCAGGAGGAGTGCGCATATGCCTTGCACAAATTTGAAATCAGACAATGACTTCCACACCTGTATTTTATTGTATCTGACAAAGGATGGACAATGGATGCAATTGTATTTTTTTCTATTTTGGTTACATTTTGTAAAACCTATTATAGATAACCTAAATCTGCCAAGAAATTTATTTTATGCTTACTTCACACAAGGAATTTGGCAAGCATCCACAATCAGGGAATTTTTCATGCGGTTTTTGAAGTACAGTAGCTGATAGCAAATTTTGAAATATTGTTGGTTAGATTTGGTCTTGCCCACTGTGGCACTGTCTCTGAGTGGCGCCAAGAAAATCAAAAATAAATTTATTTATGGTGACATGAATAAATTTCATATTTCATTTATTTTTTCCCTGTGTTGTATCATTTAGTAATGGCCAAATGCGCATCACATATCATTCAGCAGCAAATCTTCCTAAAAATTTAGTAGATTAAAAAATTAATCTAAAAACCACATTTTGAAAAAGGAAAAAATAACCTTAAACATGGTGCGCATCTATTTCATTTGTATATCACTTCTTCACAACAATCTCCATGCGCATCAATTTCATTTGTATTCCACTTCTTCCCAACAATCTCCATGCGCACCACATTTAAGGTTATTTTTTACTTGCTAGCTAGTCGGGAAGTTAGCAAAATTTGAGTTGCAAAATTTGATCCGGACAAACAAATGGACAAGAAAGTGAGTTAATAAAAATGTGTTGAAAAACATGAGTGCAAACTACCAATATTCCAAAAAGGCATGGAATTAGAAAAAAGTTTTTTCCAATTCCATTTAGGCATGGGTCATCATAGCAGTTCACTGATTTTCCTTCCTATACATTGAGTGCCCTTTGTTTTTGCATTGTCTGATTTCAAACAATATTTTCTTGCATATCAGCAAAAAAGTTGCTGACAATTTATTTAAATTTGATGTAGAAATTTAAAAAACCTGCTTTCTTGCTGGAGTAATTTGAATACCCTTTCACTTCACCCTTGCGATTGAAATGTAATATTTTATTATACGGCATTTTATGAAACATCATGGGCTGCGTCAAGATTTATTTGTATTATCACATTTCCCAGGTTGCATCAATCCTCATACGATCTCTGTATATTGGACTTCTTATTGGGTTACATCTTACCGTAAATGCATTTATTTTTGACCTTCCTTGGCTCCACTCAGAGACAGTGGGCAAGACCCAACCTAACCAACAATATTTCAAAATTGGCTATCAGCTACTGTACTTCAAAAACCCCATGAAAAATTCCCGGATTATGGATGTTTGCCAAATTCCTTGTGAGAAGTAAGCATAAAATAAATTTCTTGGCAGATTTTGGTTATCTATAATAGGTTTTACAAAATGTAACCAAAATAGAAAAAAATACAATTGCATCCATTGTCCATCCTTTGTCAGATACAAAAAATACACGTATTGAAATCATTGTCTGATTTCAACTTCGTGCAAGGCATACGCGCACTCCTCCTGGTCTGCAGGAAGACTGACCAGCATATGGAGGGAGGGTATCCCATCCCGCCTCACCCCCGCGAGTACCCCAGCCAGTAGCCCCGCCTGGACGAATTGTCCCGAGGCCCATTTCTACCCCGGCCTGGGACGAGGACCAATTCGACCAAGGAAGAATTCTTACGGAGCCAGCTAAAATACACCCACCCACTGAATGTGACAAGATAACGAAATGACTTCAATCAATATACCTTTATTGTTTTTATTAAACATGCCCCAACATTTTTCATCCAGACACAATAACTGGTTTCGTTTATTTATTTTGCCAAGCCAGACTCAAGGAATAATACAGCCTTTGTCCTTTTCTGGAAATCAGAGGTATTCACTGTTGTAATTATTTATGATCCTCAGCACCGGAAAAATATTCTAGCCATCGTAAAATTTTCCATGAAAGCATTCAGTTTGTTTGTAAAATGTCCTTCAATATGTAGCCTTGAAAACGAATTTGATATTAATTTACGTTCAGGGAGGAATATAAATATTACCAGCTAATAATAAGTGCTAGTTCCAGCGGAATCAGAAGGCTTGAACAAATTTACTCGTTTTGCATGTCCTGTAAATTCTGTGTCACCAATTTGTTTTAATGAGTGAGATTTAATGATATCATTTCTAAGGTTGCAGTAATTTCAGTAAAATTTGAATTTTTTTGGCCAATCGTCTTGCTGTATTTCGAGCAATGGAATAACCGACATGGATGATTTGCTTCTCTTCATGAAAAATTATCAGTAGAAATATTGAATGCCTCTGGTTTAATTTTCTGTGTACATTTTCTGTTTCCTGATCAGGTTTTTGAAGAAGCGGAGTTTAAAGAAAAGAATACGAACTCAAATCCAGGTACAATTTGAAGAGAGGATTTTAGAAAGTAATCCTTGAGAACGATTATCTCATCAGCAGCGGGGATTAAAGTTTTCGAAATTCATGTTGTTCCGTCGCGTTTTCCTTTTTTTTTTTTTGAGGGATCAGCCAACGGTTGTCCTTGGAAAATGGCATTGATGCACAAAAGTGAATTTGGGTGCGTGAAAATTCCTGACAGTGTAGTCAGTTGATCCTCGGTGTTGGACCGAAAGGGTGCCTCGTCAATTTTCGTACTCCCTGAAAATTTTCTTCTGAAATTCTGTACCGTAAACGTGTTCCGTGTTTTTTTAAACATTATTCCTATTCAACTCTTGATGATTTCGGACAGATGAATCTCTGCCAGGATTTTTGAATTGAGGGAACTTTGCTATTCTTCGCGGAGTGTATATTTCGTTGTACCTTGGATGAATATTTCTTTTCTGGTTCATGAAGAAAATCGGGGACTTGGGAAATTCGTTGAGTTTTCTCATATTTAATGGTGGGATGAATTCTTGAACTTGATTAATTATTGTACTGTTTCAAGTAAGATTTTCATCGGTATTGGACAGAATAATCTGTGCTTCGATCGTTCAGTGTAGTGAATGTTCGGTTAATTTTACTGCAAATGAATAAAAGTTTTATTTGCAATTGATTATCTTCAACTGGATCGTCGAATTCCGGGTATTTCCCCATACCGCACTTTTTGTAAAGTGAATATTTCTTTGTACTGTATTACGTTCTTAATATGTTTATTGGGGTTCATCGACAGGAAAACTGCGATGCCTTAATTGTTGAATTATAAGTATTTTCGTGATCCACCCTATTTCTTGGTGAAGTGAAAACAATGAATGATTTTACTGTATTTGAATAATATCTCTTTTGCTGTTGGACCAAATGTTTCCCTCATCATCGACAGATATTCATTCTCCGTCATTCATGTTTTATAGTGAATCGATTGCAGAATGCATTCAAGTAAAATTCCTGTGTGCCTCGGACAGAAATAAATCCCCGATTTTTAAAAGTTTCCCTCCATATTTCTTCGTGAGGTCAATCTATTTTATTGGTTGAACTTCAATTGAAAAATATTTTTTCTCCCTAGGATTTTAATTTGTTTTGACAGTGCTTCGCGGCGGTAGTTTTTCCGGCTTCCTCAGTGTAAGGTGAAATTGTGGAAACACTGTAATTCAGTGATACCGAATTTTTGGACTTCAGTGCCTGACGAGAGTAACTGAGAAACGTAGCCTTTCCTGGTTGGACATACCGTAGCCTGTCCATGATGAAAATCACTTTTGGTGAATGTGACTTTTCCATATATTCAAGATTGGACAAAGGTAAGCCAAATATTCTCCATAGCCAGGGAATAGCTGAGAAAAAATAACCAAAGGTATCGTGGCGACAGCTGCTTCGTTAATTTCAATGAAACTATGCAAAGCCCCTAACATGCAATGATGGTGCAACCTAAGTGCAAATAATTCATACACATGTGCACTGATACAAAAATTCTTTCCTCCTGGCACTTCAATGAGCATAATCTTGTTTTTTGAAAGGTGTTCAGCTCCATTAATTTATATGCTTTTCTGGGATATAATTTTCTTCTGCGCTTAGATCTCCTAGGTGGTTCATTTTTTGAAATGTCTATTTGATCATAACACCTTAAAAAACAAAAGAAATTTCATTTCCACCTGACTGGGATCCTTCAATGCGCGTTTCTCTGGATGTGAAGCTTTTCTGGTTAGACACATTGATCTTGAATTCTTCTATAGTCCTTGTTTGATCGTTTTTGAAGTTTGTGGAATGGATTACATTCTTCCCAATTGAAGTGTTGGGGTAAATCAAATGTGGTCAACAAACTTTTGTCTGTAACTAAATTAGTATGTTAACCAAGTGTTTAGATGCATCTGCTTTAGATAAAAATGAAGTATTCACCAAATTGAAAATCCAAAGTAGTTCTCTGTTGGCATACTTTAATTTGCACTTCAACTGTATTAAAAACAGTTCAAGAATTGCATTGCATTTTGATCAAATCTGAAAAGTACAAATACCTTTTTGGTGATTTGTATTGTATTTTAATATAATTTAATGAACATAGTAAAATTTATAATGAATACTATGAGTATTTGCTTGAAATGTAGATATTCGAAATTATTTTCATTATAGCCTTTTTTGTAATACCAAATAATTGTGCCACTATGAAAGTAGGACAATTTTCCTCTATATAATTTGCACTGCAAATAAGCTTTAACAATGTATTGGGTTGTAAAGTCCGGGCTAATCATTCTGCCCAGAAACTTGTTTTTATTTGTTATGTCTCTCCATGGTAACTCAAATACAGTTCCTTCAGCAGTTTTTCCTGTTTTCAACACTCCTGTTTTTCTACTAAGGCTACTTCAATTGTAAACTCTTGGTATCTTAGACATTGTCTCATATTGCAAAGCAGTGGGATGCACAGTATTACAAAGCAGCCAGGATTACTGTATAAAGTGGTACATCTCAATATACAAAGGCCACTTTGACTGCAGGTGTATGAGGCAGAGCGGCCTGCTTGTCAGAAGTGGAAAAGGCAACCTCTCTGATCATGATGTGGAAAAATGTTGCAGATTGCTGTTACAGCTCCTCCCCCTAAATCTGTCAAGAGGGTTTCCTTCCTGGAAACTCTCCAAACTTTCTGAAAAAAGCATCCCTGACAATATTCCACATAGAAACATATGTCGACTGCTGCTTGTTGGGATGTAGAGCAAAGATTATTGGCACAACATGATGATTACTTGTCAGCCTTTTGTCAGAAATTTGCAATCTCAGCTTACTGTGGAAAGACATCCCTTGTTGAGGCACTTGACCTCTTTTAGGCATGCACAATATAAAGTTGATAGCTCCCATCTGGGGCAAATTTAAAAGTTCCTTCACTGATGATGATGTCACTGTCATGGAATAATTTGAGGTCACAATCCAATGCAAAGATCACGATATTCCAACCCTGATGGAGGAGCCAGTGTTCATTCCAATGTATTTTCATTTCAAACAGAACACGAAAAGAGGGACCTGATTTAATGCTCTTAATTTATATCTTTCTATACAATTTTTTGGAGGAAGATCCTTCGGGGGATCCCTCTCCTGGAATCTCCCACAAATGTGCCCTGGGATACAAAATTAAATTCACCACCAAACTCATTGTGCCACATGAACTCCCATGTATAGTCTTCAAATCTTGCATTACTGCTTGCATCAATACCATTAGAAATCATTTTGATTTTCTTGAAGCTTGATCACATGGCTTCAACATTATTGGTGTGAACTCCATTTGTACTCACAAATTCCCTTTTATGGTTCACTGTTCTATGAGTGTAACCCTCAGGGAGTAGACTAATGGCATTGTCTGCACCCCATTCATCAGTATTTATGTGGGGTCCTGTCAACACATTTTTGTTGCTGATTGGCAGCAATGTTGCTTCCTTTTTGCTGTTGAACTACTGCCAGGAATCCCAATGTAGAAGCCCATGCAATGCCTCCAAACATTCAGTGCCATTGATCAGCCCCTCTGAACAAACTGCCAACATTACATATTTTGTTGATGTTGACTTCTTTTTCTTCATCTCTGATTTTCTTGGGAAAACTCTGAAAGAAGTCCTCAAAAATGTGGCAGATATACTGATTCCATTGCACCGAATTTGTTCCACTTATATTCAATGAATGCGCTGTTGTTTGTAATGTGCCCATAAAATACAGGTACATGCAGGATGCCTTCATTATGTTGTTTGGTTGCATGTGCATCTTCAACCAAAACATTCCATCAAATCCACCAATTCTCACTCTCAACCCAGTGCCTCAAACAGCATTACAGGCTGAATGATTTGCATTTCCATACTTGGGATTGGAGGCCAACTGGGATAGCTGGGGTGTGCATCATTTGTGTTTCTCCATACCTGGGACATGTTCAATTTTGGTGAAGAAGACAAATGTTCTCAAACCAAACTCAAACACCTGGTTGATTCAGCTTGTCATGCAAGGCAAAATGGAGATGTTGATGAGGTTGTGTTCATTCTTCCTCCACTTGTTTCTGTAATATACTTCTTCATGGATAAACCAGAATGCAATGTACAGCAGTTTCTATGGAAAATTCCCATACAATGTCTGGATGTATGTGAATTAGGTTCAAAAAATTATGCATACCTGAATTCTGGGAAGTATCAATTGTGTTGGCCTGATTTTCCTTTAGAGGAGCATTGGGTTTTTTGGGAGGCCCTGGCTTGAAGAACATGTCCAGGGTAGACTGCTTCTCCCTCTTCTTAAGCAGAGCCCTGAAATGATTGATTAATTGTCTGATGCATTGAAATGTACACATAATGAGAATGTGTACATTCTCACAGCACTGGACACCCACAGGAAAAAATCACTTCAAGTAACAAAAACAAACAAAATCAAAACAAAAAATTAATCATAACAATTCAATCATCATCAAGATTGTCTTCATCAACATCATCATCTCCCACTTCTAAGGATTTATTCCTTGCTCTCTTTTGCAAATTTCCTATGCTTTTAATACTTGCAAACAAGATTTTACTACTATCCTTTGCCCAAACGTTTTTATACCACTTAATAGTGGCACCAATTTTTGATACGATAGTGTCCTTTTCACTATTGGGAAGGTGGCTAAGACAATCTTTGAAGTACGCAAGCATTGGTCCTTGTCCATCTTCAAATCTTTGTGGTGGTTTCTTGGAACTTCTTGAAGATGCCAACTGCTCATTCATGAGTCTCCTCCTTGCAAATTCCCACACAGCTTCAACGTTCTCTGAAATTATACAAATGTAATTATAGACATGTGAATATTACTGCTCTTTCTCTTCCATTACTTACTCATCATAGCTTCCACCCTTTTCATATGGAATTCCGATCTTGCATGATTCCCAACAATAAGGTTTCTTCAGACCGGACTCACTTGATGTTTCAGTCATGTACTTCTTTTCAACAGATTCTTTCTCTTCCATTACTTACTCATCATAGCTTCCACCCTTTTCGTATGGAATTCTGATCTTACATGACTCCCACCAACAAGGTTTCTTCGGACCGGACTCACGATGGTTTTGAAGGAGAATGCCGGCCAGAACATTCTTCTGCAAATGTCATGGAAGTCTTGCTTAACCTCATTTCCTTCTAGTACCGATTTTCCGCAAGGTGAAGGTAAGGACAGAAGTTTCCTGGTAACTTCCAGGAACAGGTAATGGTTGTCCAGCTGAATAGACAAACCATTGTTTGCATAAACTACATGAACTTTGGTGTTCATGATAGTTTCAGCACAACTTATCTCCTCTAGCTCATCCAAGTCCTTCATGCGGCAAAACACTGACAAAATCTTCCTGTTGACAAAGTCGTCATGTGCCTGTTGGCTGGCACAGGGTGTTACACAATGAGGGAGTGGTCCCAATTCCACTGGCATTGAGTCCCACTGTTCTTGTTTGTCATACACGTCAGCTTTCACTAGATCCATGTACAGGTCCACAGTCTCCCCAAAGTGGGCCTCAAAGATTTGTTGGTACATGGCACTTGCTTTATCCATGCCATCTTTCAGCTTGTCCGTATTCAATGTGTTCTTGATGTCCTACAATGCCGTTTGTTGTTCAGAAGATAAGTTCACATTCTGCCTTTCCAAAGACACAAGGAAGGGGACAATTTTCTGGGACAAGAACCAAGTTTTGTCAACCAAGGCAAGCTTAGCCATTGGTTTTAGTAGTTTGTATCCAAAATCAGTGCCTTCTTTGGTGTTATCAGCAGAAGAAGTCCCAGCAATTGAATCTGTTGAAACATAACACAAAATTAAGAACAGCGTGTACCAGTTTGCATCTAATGTGAAAATGTTAACGCATTACAATTATACAACAAGAAAGCATTTATGACACAATGTTATTTAAAAAATGTATAATGTTTGGCTTCATTCACCTTGGCATGTTGTACTGGAAGTTGAAGCAAGGCTTTCTTCAGTTCGCTCACAATCTTCTTCTGATGCACCTTCACTGTCCGAATCTGCAACATAAATTAAGTTCAATTCGCAATAAACCTCAGTACAGTGGTACCTCGCACTACAAACGTAATCCGTTCCGGAGAAACGTTCTTAGTACGAAACGTTCTTACTGCGAATCATGATTTCCCATAGACTTGTATGGGAAATCGTTTAATCCATTCCAGAAAATTTGAAAAAATCGAATTTTTTTTTAAAAAAGGGGGAAAAAAGTAGTTTTGTGCCTTAAACAGTTGTTTTATACAGTGGCATGATTACAAGCACAAACACACACATAGTCTATGCACAAAACATCATTTTTAGCACTGTACACTTCACTGTTTTTTTCATTTTCAGTCAGAGTCTGAGGATAAGGCCTGTTCCTCTTCAACAGAAGAAAGTTGGGGACTCTGGGAAGGCCCTGCAGTAGAAGAACTGGCCTGATTTCCCTCTAGAGGAGCATTGGGTTATCTGGTTCCTTCTGCAGCATAAATCCTGGTTACTCCTTTAGCCACCTTGACTTTGAGGATCTGGTCTTTCTTAGCCAGGATTGTGCCAATAGTGGACTTGCTCAGGTGAAACTTCTGCACAAGGTCCCTCACTCGAGTTCCTTTCTCATGCTCATGAATGATTTCCTGCTTCTTTTCAATTGTTATGGCACCTCTGGCCTTTTTACCAACACTCCCCTTCTCTCTTTTTGAACCAGAATTCTTCATATTGGGGTTTGCTTAGCACAGAGCACAAACTTCCACACACAACACACTTGTCTGAATAAAGAAAACAATTGAAAATCAATCATACAGTGAAGAAGAAGAATCAAAAACACTTGAAAATCAATCATACAGTGAAGAAGAAGAATCAAAAACACACAAGAAAGTGCAGCATTCCATGCAGAAAACATTTCCTGAAGGTTTCACACTTGTCTCACACAGGGCGCCGCCATGTTTGGGCCGAGAAGTTCGAAATTTTCCGCCATGAAATTTGACATTTTGTTCGCAGGACAAACAAAACTTGTTTGTTGTGTTCGTAGTACGAACAAGTTTGTACTACAAAGAAGGGTGTGAATTCACCCTTGTTCGTAGTATGAATTTTGTTCGTACTACGAGGGTGAAAAAAAATGATTTTTGCTGAAAAAAACTTTCGTTCTACGGAACGTTCGTTTTACGAGGTGTTTGTTCTACGAGGTACCACTGTAATTATGAACGGCAACACAAATGCAAATACATTGATCATTACAAATACATTAAAATAGATTAATTAATAATTTGTAATCTAATTGCTGCTGTGAAACGGAGAGAGAATTTTTGCTCCTCCAGTTGCAATGCTAAGCGAGAATTATCGCTTGGCGCATTCAGCGAGATTTTTTACTCTTCCATGCTATTCCAACGCTATGAGGGCAAAGGGAGAATTCCCGCTTGTCAACTTTTATTACAAACACACATCCCCAACACATTAAAAATGGAGCAGAAATTACAATAGTACTTGCCTTGAATTAGTGCATCCTGTTCATGTTGTTCTTGCTCTGATGTTACTCTTGAGACTTCCACATCCATTTTCTGAGGCTCAACACGCTGCAACTCAACAAGATCTACTTCATCCTCGCTTTCTTCATCTCCAACGTTTGAATGTCCTAAAAGACATATATTTAATGTAATTATGTTGTTCACATTTTAAGAAAGTAGCATATCTCCCAACATATCCCAATAATGTTTCAACATTCATTCAAAACCCGGGAATGCCACAATGTAGTACTGACCTATTATTTCCATTGGGGCCGGAATTTCTGTTAGTTCCGTGATTGCTGTGGATTGGAAATTAGTATAATTTAATAGTGTATACATTTGAATATGTAGATTTTAGAAAGGTATGAAAATTGAACCTTCTTCCTGCATGAAATTGCTGTTCCTGTAGCGATTTTTCAACAGTGAGCAAGAATTCTCACTGACCGCGATGAGCAAGAATTCTCGCTGACCGCAATGAGCAAGAATTCTTGCTGACCGGGATAAGCGAGAATTCTTGCAAAAATTCTTGCTAATAGTTGCTGTAATGCTACTGCTACGATGAGCAAAAATTTGACTACTATTATCATGTTGTTCAAAAGGCAATTTGTACTTACAGTTAAAAAGGTACAACGAGTACTGTTTAAGGACGTCGAAAACTTTTGTACTACCGTAAAACTAACGAAGAAACTTCGTCAGTAACTCCTCTAGGAAACGACGTAGGTCTTAGTGTAGTTTCCGAAGTCTAACAGGCATGTTAATTTCCTCTTTCCTATGCATAACTTGCCGCACATTATGAATTTGTAACTTAAATGCTCTGAAGAGAGCCACTGCATGAAACTCAGCTGGTTCAATACACCAAACATCTTTCACACTCCACACTTGCGCATTTTTGAGTATTGCAGAAACATAAACCTGTGAACACAGAGAAACATAAGTAATGATCAGTACACAGACACTTTCAATGGTATATATAGTGAATTCATTGTACTGAACAACATTTTCATGCATACAAATATTCTATCAAATCATGTATGTATTCATTCATTTTCTTGAGGAATACAACATCATCACCCTCTTCTAACTCTTTCCTCTTTACACTACTTTTCAATTCTTTACTTTTTGTTTTCTTTTCCAAATCATCTTGAAGTAACAAAAATCTTTCAATTCCTTCACATTGTCACTTTCTTCTCCAGGGCAGACAAATACCTCAACGCCACCGTGCCCTGATGTAATCATCACTGCAAAAAAAATATACAACCAATCTCCAAACACGACTTCATGTAACTTACGAAAAGATGAAAAAATCCTTGAGAGTGCAGGCCCAGTGGCAAGCCGGGCCACCACCACCTCTTCTGCGGGGGATTCCTCCCTGTCAACCTCCATAACAGATGGAGCTCAACTTGCCATCAAGCCCGAGCGAGATCATTCTCCCATCTCCTCGCATTGTCTCAAAACTGCTTGTAGTGTAGCTACACTTACGGGATCTGGCCCTGGTGACGCAATCTTTGGCTGCACTCCTTGGCCCTTGTCAAACTTCTTCAGCCAGAAACAACGCAGATCATCTACGCCAGCAAATGCAAACAACAGCTGTGGCGTCCCAGCTACGTCATACACTTTGACGCATCCTAAAGTATTTCTAACAATCCAAACAGTCAACTGTGCATATACACATTCATTTTGACGTTATATTTACCATTCATTTCCTTGCGTCCTTGCGATATTGGAAACATCAATTGTCCCCCATTCGCATACACTGAACGCAGGCGACTTTCGTCAATTGCCAAGCAGGCAGTAAAGGCTTCTTGCAAACAAGCCTTGGAAGCCGCCTTTAATGCACGGCTTTCTTGAATACTTTTTTCATCCGCAGAAATTTGCTCAGCAAGAACCCGGCATTCCGCATCAACAACTCCAGCCCAATGTTGAAGGGATGAAAGACGTCCCTTGGCCAAATCCAATTCCTCCTGCTTTGCTGCTGCGTCTTGCTACGCTCCACATTTGGTGACGTTGGCACAGGCAGCAGTATCAACAGCGGGAACAAACATGTGAAGTCGACGCCATTGATCCAAGTCCAATTGTGACAAGGTGGGGATCAAATCCTTGCCACCTTTTGGAAGCACCAGAAAGCCAGCCCTGTCCACTCCACGTTGTTTCAAATTCAATGGCCCGGCCTCTGCTTCCTCCACTAGTGATTCATGGCCTTCTTCTGATCCACTGCTGCTCAGCTCCGCACTTTCTACAAATTCAGGCAAAACCAAAAAACAGTGTTAACAGTGTCTCGATTGGGGGCACAAATATATTAATATTTACCTCTATCGATTGAGTCTGCTTCACTCATTTCTCAAAGGTTCCGCTTCATACAAATCTCAACAAACACACACTGAGATCTGTGGAACAATCAACCAAAGCCGACAATCAGGCAAACAATCCAGAGACACTCAACTCCTGTTGACCAGAACCTTGACAAAGGTCATCAACACAAACCCGATCATTACCGGAATAAGGAGAGGTCATTCCTCCCTTGAGTGCAAAACGCACAAAAATGCGCACGGGAGACAACATTCCTCCCCAATGTCATCAATAAAAAAATTCAAACTGTCTATGATGTCACGGGTCGACTAGATGTTGCCCGCGCATGCCCCGATTAACTCGGGGAAACCAGGTGCCGCCCGAGTCGGCACAACAACAGAATGTACGAGAGTACAACGTGGCGTACGAAACGCTGCGTTGTCCTTGTAACTCGGAAAAAAATATTCCTGAAAAAGGAGTATATTATAATATAGTATAATATTCCCACCACCCCACTCGTCATTGACCTATCACAAGAATGAAAATGACAAGCTGTTTTCAAAGCAATTGATGCATTTTACTCACAGAATGACGAGAAAAGTTTGCCAATTGATTGAACATCAGGCCCATGAGATGCACTTCCTCCGTTGACCTCTTCCAGCTCAACTTTGACAACAGAAGGAGCTCGCTCGGCCGCATCCCAAGCCCTGACGCATTCACCCATGACTTCCACTTTCTTCAGCGCGTTTTGCAGAGCTGCCATCATCACGAATTGAGGCCCAGGTGATGTGGTATCCGGTGCTGGAACCGGGCCTACATCGAAATCATTTAGCCAGAGCCGCCAAAGATCGTCCTCAGGCCCAAACGAGATGGACAAAAACGGCGCTCCGGCCAAATTGAAGATCTTGATACAACCTGCAAAAACACAAAAAAGCGACAAAATAGCTGTTACTCAAATACCATTGATATTGCACATTTCTTACTCACCATCCATAGCATTCTTTGCTTCCGGAATCGGGATCAGTCGTCCCCCGTTGACGAATACTGATTGAAGGCAAGCCTCATCAATCGCCAGGCGGGCGGCGAATGCCTCCCGCAAACACTCATCTGATGCCGCCTTCAATGCGCAGCTTTGACGAATTCTACCTTCCGTTATTGCCACCTCCTCCGACAGCTGCATCAATTTGTCATTCACTGCAGCGAATCAATTGCATAGAGCCCGCAGCTTATTTTTGGAGGCCTTCATCTCCACCACCTCGGCGGCAGCATCCCGCTCCGCTCCTCGACGGGTGACTTCTGCGCAAGCCGTTGTATCAATGGCCGGTGCAAACATGATTAAACGTCGGAGACGATTGAGGTCCATCCGAGCTAAGGTTGGTACGACGTCCTCAGCTCCAGAAGGCAGCACTACAACTGGTCCAGTATCAATCCGACGCTGCTTTGATGAGGAGGGGCCAGCCTTGTCAACTGACTTGGCCGCCCCGATGGTCCAGCTCCTACTGACAAGCCAACTTCATTGGACACAGCATCCCCGTTTGGCGGATCTGTTCCAGTTCCTGTAGAAGACTCCGTAGCATCCAGGAGTTCAGTTTCGTTAACGTCCGCATCCAATTCCATGTTGTCCGATGAAGTACAGCTGATTCTTAGCTCCTCTTCAGCTGAAAAAACATAAAACAGGCAAAATTGTTATATTTCTGTTTGAGCATAAACATGTGTCTTGTCTCTTACCTTTGCTGCTTGAGTCTGACTCACTAATAGCATGATGGGAATGCTTCATTTGGCACTTAATTGATCTGTGGACGGATGGAAACAAAAAACATCAGATGCATTATTGGCACAGGAACACAATTGGAGAAATCTCTCCTTTGCGAACACGACGTTTGGTCACTCGCACTCCCCTTTGGGTTCAATTTTTGTTGCACGGAGATGGGTCAGTTCCTCCAAATCTTGGACAAGGGAGGTCATCCCTTCCTTGAAGCACTGACACGTACAAACACGTGTTGGGAGAGTGCAACCTTCTCCCCATCTCTAACCGATTGGTTCATACACTAATCTCCAGAGTTTGTACACCGCTCTGGACTGATCTACACATATTAATTTTTGGGACTACTTCTAAGGCTGGAACCGATGCACGAGTCCTCCTTGCCTGTCTGCAACACCCATTTTTTGAATCAAGGGTGAGAGCCGAGGTCATTCCTCCGCTCAATCGCCTGCGGAATCGGCCTGATGACCTGAACGAGTGGAGGTCATGCCTCCCTTGTACGCGAAGACGTGTCTCGGTCAATACCGATTTAGGGAAACTTCCCCACACGTGTTGGGAGAGTGCAACCTTCTCCCCATCTCTAACCGATTGGTTCATACACTAATCGCCAGAGTTTGTACACTGCTCTGGACGGATCCACACATATTAATTGTTGGGACTACTTCTACGGCTGGAACCGACGCACGAGTCCTCCTTGCCTGTCTGCGACAACCATTTTTTGAATCAAGGGTGAGAGCCGAGGTCATTCCTTCGCTCGATCGCCCGCGGAATCGGCCTGACAACCCGAACGAGTGGAGGTCATGCCTCCCTTGTACGCGAAGACGTGTCTCGGTCAATACCGATTTAGGGAAACTTCCCCACACGTGTTGGGAGAGTGCAACCTTCTCCCCATCTCTAACTGATTGGTTCATACACTAATCGCCAGAGTTTGTACACCGCTCTGGACGGATCCACACATATTAATTGTTGGGACTACTTCTAAGGCTGGAACCGACGCACGAGTCCTCCTTGCCTGTCTGCGACACCCATTTTTTGAATCAAGGGTGAGAGCCAAGGTCATTCCTCCGCTCGATCGCCCGCGGAATCGGCCTGACAACCCGAACGAGTGGAGGTCATGCCTCCCTCGTATGCGAAGACGTGTCTCGGTCAATACCGATTTAGGGAAACTTCCCCACACGTGTTGGGAGAGTGCAACCTTCTCCCCATCTCTAACCGATTTGTTCATACACTAATTGCCAGAGTTCGTACACCGCTCTGGATGGATCTACATGCACTTTTGGGGAAAACACTTTTTGACGGCAGGAACTGATGCACCAGTTCTCCTCGCCTTTTTCCAACCGAGTTCACTACTCCGTTGCCCTGTGACAACCGAGTTTGCTACTCCGTTGCTCAGGGAGCGTGTGAATCGGTCAATACCGATGTTGGGGGACTTGCGTTTGCCGTCCACCCCACACGCGACAGGAGTCGACTCCCCTCCGTGTCCGTCACAAATCACTGGAATTTTTGTCAATCACTGGGAAACACAAAATTTTTGCCACATCGACGACGTGACGCCTGCCTCCCGGGCGTTTCGGCGTCCCCCGTCCTAATCAAACGGGAGATGCCAAAAACACCCGTGGAACAGACGTCATTCCTGAAGCATTGGTCACAGAAACGCCAATCAAACAAAATCCGCAAGAAAGACGACCACCATACTCGCGACGAATGGATAACATCTACCCCAATGAGTTGATGACATCCACAAACACTCACAAAGATGACAACCGCGACGACAAGATAACTTCAGCAAACTGTTTAATGTCAAATTTGACATCAAAACTTGTTTTTGCACTTCACAACTTCAAAAGACCTACGAGACGACCTCTACTAGGCCAACTAGCAAATCGGTGACAGCCTGTCACATCAAATCTCGACATGCTTCTGTGAGCACGTTGAAGCTGACAAGGGACCTTTGTCCCTCTCAGCATGGCACCATTTGTTTGGCATGGCGCAATATGACTCATATCAAAAAATCTCAATTCGCCTGGAAAATGCGAACACCTTCCAGGCAGATGACTCAGCAATACACACACAAAAACGCCTCTCACTCCTCTGACTAGCAATGTCTCAAAATTTCGAGAGCATTCTGGGGGAGCCGCGCATGCGCGCCGCCATCTTTCTCCCCGCGCCGACCAGTCAATTGGTCTTGCCCAGCTCACCACCCGGTGGCAAACCAGGAAAGACCAAGGGGGTTTTGTCACGGGTTGACTAGATGTCGCCCGCGCATGCCCCAATTAACTTGGGAAAACCAGGTGCCGCCCAAGTCGGCACAACAACAGAATGTACGAGAGTACAACGTGGCGTACAAAATGCTGCGTTGTCCTCGTAACTCGGAAAAAGTATTCCTGAAAAAGGAGTAAGTATTAATAAATTATTATTTTATCATTTTTATCTTTAAGAAAAACAAGATTCCTTGGAAACCTAACCACACCAGGGATAGCCTTGGAGATAATGATCTCCAAGACTTATTCCACTCTTGTGAGTCAACATAATCATGAGAATTGAACAAATAACAATTGGACACACAGGCAGAAAGCCTTGAGGAAACTTTC
>CAJPEX010002126.1:0-43914 GCA_905338405.1 Notodromas monacha
ACTCCTACCTTGAAAATGACAAAATTTGGGTATAATATGCAGGGTTTTGCGGTGAAAATTATACTCACTGAATTTGGAAGATATAAAGAAAATCGGTGTTGTTTCTTTTTACAGATGCCGAAGCCTGCGGTATTCCACAAATTTGTTTCTTGTGAACCTTGCAGTTAGTGACCTCGTTATGATGGCCACGATTCCTGTTATCATTCGAAATTCCCTGAAGGGTGCTCCAGTTCTCGGTGCTGCAGGTGAGCAAGCAAAGCCTTATTTAGGAAAGCCTTAAACGTTGTGTTTGACAGCTGGGAAAATCGGGCGACCATTGCAGGAAATTGCGAATTCATGATGATTTCGGTACGAAGCGGATGCCATGGCAGGTCTCTTCTTCGATCCGGGAATAGAAGTCCCATATCCGCCTCGCTCTCGAATTCTTAATGAAGCATATTCCTATGTGGGCATTTACATGACGATTCCGGAAGTAATGAAGCACGTTTTGCAACGCGTGATCGTTGGAATGTAACCATAATACCTTGGCCGTTGGAATCATTTTGGGCGTATCATAATTAACTTGATCAACGGCAGTCAAGACATTTTTTGATTTAATGCTGAATGACCCCCTGACTCCATAATACTAAAAGAAATCCGAATAGCTAAAGTCTTGATATAAATCATCAGGTACGAAGACATATTGGCATATATTCGTACAACAGGTTTTTTTTTGTGGTTGTTTGCATGTTTTTGTTCAGCATGTCGATAAATATTTTCCACACACAGAAAACTTTCTTCGCTCTCGCTGGTGTACGAGGATTTTGATGCCCACCGTTCAGTACTTATTTTCTTAGAGAAGGCGAACTTTATAACGCTGAATTTTGTATTTATGACATCGTAAGAATTTCATCGACTTATTTTTTTTATGGTGAAGTTGAGGTTCATGACTTTCCCCCGCAAAATTGTGATCCATGTGTGCACATATCGTGGGCAGCAGAAAACACATCTTACTTGAAAATGTGAGGGTTAGCCGTGGAGTTTGTTTTAATTTAAAATATGATCCAAGAAAATTAAGAAGTTGAGTTTCAAATATATCGAACGGCACAAGTATTGAGTAGATAAACTACATGCTTTATTGGCTTCCTGACTTCAAATACTAGCTCGTTCAAATAAAAAAAAATTGCTGCAGATTTTCGTCACAACGAATCCTACTACTGTACGAGGTATATGACGAATTGCCTTTTCTCAATATTCAAAATTAAATTCAAATTTCGGTATACCGAGTTTTCCGATATAATTAATTAATTTTCCAAGACACACACATTTACAAGTGCACTGAATTTTTCGAAGAGTTTGCCCTTTGATTGCCTACTTTATTTTATCTCAATTGACATGCGTGTGGATCCGTTATCTGATTTCCATTATTCCCTGCTTCGTGTCTGAAAAAAAGAGAAAATTAACAAATTATACGAAAATTAATGGGGAAAAAAGCTGGCAGGAGTTTCAACAATTTCTTTCACCTGTCCCTGCGTGAAATCTTTTTAACGAACTCTCACATGCAAGTGGCAAACATATGTAACGAGCTTCCGTGTAGAATTTTTCTCTCGTGTACGTAGCTTCATTCAATTTTCTCCCCCCCCCCCCCCCCGAAAAAACGAACACTCTCGTTCGTCTTCAGAAACTTTGCACTCAAGTGGAACATCATTATTTTTTTGCATGAATCTGAGCAGAAATTTCTCTGATGCGAGCCGTGTGCAAGAGAAAACTGGAAGATTGGATTTGAGCCGATGGCCTTAGCCGCCTTTCTTCTGGTTCATGCGATTTTGTCACGCTCATATTATTTATGAAAGCTTCTTACGTTCGCCAGACGAGATCCATAGGGAACCTCCTCGACCATCAATGTGGCAAGGTGGATGAAAAGTACAGTATTCACAGGTTTCTTTTTAAAGAAGGGGCTCAAATGCATCTCAGCTCAGGTATGCATCATTTCAGATGAGTAAGCAGACTTTTCTCTGATTTCTTTGTGAATACTGTGATTGAAATGGACAGAATATACGGAAAAGTACCAATACTGAATTATTATTCCGTTCTTCATGTCCGTGTTATTTTATGCTATGATACGGAATCGTACTGAACGTGAATAGCTGGCAATTTAGTTCGAATGAAAACATTAAATTGACCGAGGAAACATCGTCAGGCGTTTCAAAAGAAATCAGCGAACTACTGCATGATTTCTGTAGTTGATAAAATCTTTCAATCACGACCTGCATGCTACATTTCTACCGTCATCAGAAATCTTCACGTCGCTCGGACCAGGCCGGATATTGCAGTACAGTACTGTACAGTAAATCGGATAAGACGGATGCACGTCAAGTATTATTTTCACTACGTGAGGCCCCTGCGACACGAATTCTGCTAATTTACGAAAAAGCCGTCCAGGTTCCAGTGCGTATTTCTTTTTGATTGTGTGCGGAAGGTTCATAAAGGCTGACAGGCGTAACGAGATGCGTCGCTTCTCGTAATTGTATCATGTATCAGCAAGCTTGCCTGCACGGTGAAGCATTTTTTTAAAACTCAAAATATAAAGCTGTGCTCATGTTGTTTTATGCTTTGCAAGATCAGGAAGGTGAAACTGAAGTTCGCAAAGCTAAAAAAAAATTTTACGTTTTCGGAACCATATTATTTTAGAAATTACTGTACACCCACTTATTTGCACTAAGTTATGATACTGATAAATGCCGTACGATCATTAAAAAAAAACGTAAAAATGCAGATTTCTGTGATGAGACGTTGATGTTTTCAAAGAGACCAACCGATAAAATACTATAGAACAGCTACTGTTTTAAAACTAAAAAAATGCGAAGATATACTGCAGTAATTCGGTCGGTTGAATGGTAAACCTATTTTTGACTTCCGTGCTCAACTTTTCGTCAGAATCCTGGAGGTTTACGTACACAAGTGGCTGATTATTTTGACGTTTTGAATACATAAAAGAGTATTTTTCGGGCTTTGAAGACCACTAGAAAATGCATGAGTTTTGCAGTCTCGAATGCTTGCTTGATGATAGGCTCGCTTCGTGTGTAAACTGGAACAGTCAAGGTAAATGGAAATAGATTGCATGAGACCCTTTTGTTTTCCCACAGGCCTTCATTATTTAGAATGTGAAAATACAGTACAGGAAACCTACCTGCAATAAGACCCCGATAGGCGGCTTTTATACGCGGAAAAATTCATTTAGTGCATCGTTTCGAACATTAATACGTAACTTCTGACTGGACGTGGTTACAATTTTATGGACTGGGGTTCTATAAAAAATGTTTGCAAGAATACTGATTTATTTTCGTTTTAGGCAATCTTTCTGCTTTAGTTGCATTTTCACTGTGAATGGGCGGTGAGGAGTTCACACGGGAATGAGAGATGAAGCTAAGGGATTTTCGGCTAATTTAGGGGAATTATCGAAATTTAAATCAATGCCAAGATCTCAAGGAAGTCGCTGGCATCTCACGAGCACTGCCGGAAAAGATTTCAGGAGCTTTGGTGTCTCGTATGCACACGTGCGCATCATGATACAGAATTCATTCTTAATGAAAGTGTCAGTCCAAGGCAGATGGATTTTAAACTGGTCATCTCTAAAATTAAGAAAAAATTCTTGAACCGAACTTCAGCTACTTGAGATCCACTGCACTGGTGGGCGGGTATTTTGAGGGGATTTTAGAGAATGAAATCTTGCAGCAATGAGATTACATTCGAAGCAATATCTGGAATCTGAGGAAGCTGCTGTCAACTCGAGAAAACCTGACTTACTGTTATTAAATGCAGAATTTAAATAGCTTAGGTTTAGTCTGGATTACCACATACTCGAATTAGTTAGTGGCGATATTTCTCGGCATAAATATGTCAGTGCTAATTTTTTCATCTAAAAAATTAGTTGTTACAATATATACTAAATTTTATACTATATTAACCCTCAGCTACATGAGATCCTTGGATAGAAAGTTCATTTCGGCGAACTCCGTGACATACGCATCGAGGCCAAGAGATTTCGTATATTTTTCCCAGGTTGCGACACCATCGGATTGCTCGGAGGGCTCTCAGGAACCGTGTCGATCGTGACAATGGCAGCGATCGCTGTCGAGAGGTTCTTTGGCATCAGGAATTGCTGGAAAATGGGAAATCGCGTCACATGGCCGTCGGTGAAGATTCCGACGTGGAAACGATATATTTCCATGGGATTCTTTTGGGTCTACGGTTTCTGCTTCAGCATAGTGCCCCTGATTCCGGGAACAGGGCTCGTGTACGTTCCCGAGGGTTTTTTGACCACTTGCAGCTTCGACTACTTGGATATGAGCCCAGCTAACCAGGTTGATCGATCCGCTATACTGACAGTTACGCGGAATTTATGCACGAGACTCTGTTGCGGATTTATCCCAGCAGGTTTACATTTGGCTGTTCTTCACCTTCGCTTACGTCATTCCGCTGACCGTCATCATGATCAGCTACTGCTGCATCTTCATTTTCGTTCGAAGGAACTCGAGAAATATGGCACCGAATGCTGTGAACCGTCGGCCAAACCAGGTAGCAGAAGATACTTCCAGTCCTGGAGGTCAAACTGAATTTCATTTGCACGTTTCCAGTTTTTTATCCATCCGGGGCATTTTCTTCCCGGAAGACGCTCTTACATACACTTGAACCTCAATGACTCAAGTCTCCCTGTAGGTCAAGTACCTCCCTATATAGAATTTTTTTCAATAAGTCCCTGTCTGAATTTCCTTAGAAACAAGGTATTAAAACTCTGCTAACTCGAAGGCTTTACCTTTTAAGTTTCTATAAATCGAATTTGCCGGTAGAATTTCGGCTATTGATACCCATGGGTCTCCGGGAAGATAAAGGCAATAAATTTATCTTGATGTTTTTGTGAGGAAATGAAAGAATGAGTCCTTGTTCAGCATTCTGTCAACCTCTTTACTAGTTTAAACTTCTCTTAAATCTTATTTCTTCAAAGAAAAAGGGGCAATTTCCCTAATTCAAAACCTCCCTGGAATCAGTAAACATTTTTTTTTCTGGTCATGAGAATTTGACTTGAAGAGGTTCAACTTACATCTAAACTTCCATCATAATGGTCAATAATATGCTCTCTTCTCTAAGATAATGTGGAATCACGGATAATAAAGGTTTGAGAAAAGTGTATGAAGCCTTACAGATGCTCTAAAAGTGACTACAGGTGGACTCACGTTCTCTACAACGATCTTGTGTAAAATGATTTTCTCCGTATAACGAATTTTGCTTTGGTCCTATACGGTTCTCTCCACATGTTCTGTACAATGAATTCTCTCTAAAAAGAAAATTTTCTCTAGTGTCTTGAGTTTCGTTATACAGAGCAGTCCACCTATAATTGTCAGATTTAGTAGGAAAATGTTTCTTGTAGAAACACACGCACAAAAATGGTCAGGGCCATGCGAAGAATGCATGCTCAAGAAATACAGCGAAGGACTTTCCCAGTACCAGATTCATGGGAATACCCTGATGGAACCGGGATTTTGGTGTAAAATCCTCCTTTGTTTGCGGGACAATTCCGATGGAAGGTAACCAATTTACATAAAATGAATGTCAATCCGACAAAAATTAAATTTAGTAAAGGAATGGGTGCGAAAAGATGCGTCGGATTCTGAAGAATTTACAATATTGGTAATTCCTGCAACAAGAATGCTGTTGTGTTCCAAAATTTGGACAGACATTGAGCCGATTACGACGCGCAGAATTTCCAGAATACTGCATCGAGTCAAAAGTTTCATATATTGAGGTGAAACGAAAATCAGAAGTGAATCAGAAATCAATGCTTTGATTTTGTGCTATGGTTAATATAACTCGAGCGTTATCTTCTTCCACGAATGCATATAATCTCGCTTCGCTACTCACCCGTGGCACACGAGCATAAGCGCTTCAAGTGTTAACCCAGCTGATTGGGGGAATGATCTTACCTCGCATTGCCGAGAGGGGGAATTACCCATCTCCGAGAAAGCTCCTATATTCTGGATCTGACCGGAGTCTCGCCTCGCATGTTCTGAACCCATTCAGGAGCTGAAACTGGTCAAGATGATCGGCGCTTTGATCGCTCTTTGGGCAGCGACATGGACACCGTACTCCATCGTCGCTCTGCTCGGGATTTCGGGCCGCCAACACTTGATCACGCCGAGAGTGTCCATGATTCCGGCGATAATCTGCAAGGCATGCAGTGCCCTCGACCCTTACGTGTACACGCTCACACATCCGAAATTCAAGCGGGAACTGTGCCGGAAGGCGGAGGAATTCATCAACTCCGCCATCACCCATCACTCCAACGAGATCCACACGCCCATTCAACTACAGCCGCTCAACACCACTCAGTCAGCACAACGGGCGCAGGATGACTGCTGTTCCAACGACGTTTGAAAACGGTACTTCCGTCTAGGGCTCGAAATTGCGTTCCGCTCACTTTCCTCTAACTTGGCAGCTTCATGAACTCCGGCCCTTTAATTTTGCTGAGCTGTGGTCAGAACACACCCGTCCAATAAGAGCGCAGTGTGTTGATGATGTGTCAATTATCCAATGCTGGGTTCTTTAACACATGGACGTACACCACTAATGGTAGTACCTGGCAGTTGACGCGCAACGTTTCTATGCAAGTAGCAAAATTCCTAATGCCAGTCGTCTATAGCTATATTAAAACTTCAAAAAGGTTTCCCACCACCTAGGGTATATTTCACCGGTGTGCCGACGACCGCATGTGAAGTTTTTTTGGATGAGTAAAATTCAAAATACTGTAGCATGTTTTATCGAATAGTCTGTATGGTTGTACACACCATGGCAATAATTGGATTTAATTTCTTTCATTTCCCTTGAACGCAGTCACACAATTTCCCTTGAATGCAAAAATATTTGAAGTGCTGTAATTTGTGCAGTATTCCAATTCAATCAGGCGGCAGACCAGCAAGCTTGAATGAAAGCAAGTTTCTTACGATCATGAAAATTGAAAAAATGCGTCAAATCTCACGCAGCTAACTACTTTTTGCAATTATTTGTCATGTAAACCATGCAATGTCTCGGAATTCTTAAAAATTGGATACCGATTATTGAGTTTCATGAATCTAAATTACAATTCATTATTGGAATTAATTAGAACCGCTTCACTCCGGTTCTCGATCACGAAACTTACAAATGCCTAGTGTAATTTATTGCCGGACTGCTAAACTTTATTGAAGGTTGACTTATCATGTTTTATCCGTCTTAAATTTATAATTTGAAGCATTTTCCTACATGAAATAAAATGGCGAATGCATTTGCCAGGATACAAGCGCAATTTGTACTGCTGTATCTCTCAGTAACAGAAAATGTTCCTTTCAAGTCTCAACCGACCTACTGGAACTCGAAGCAGATTAAAAAGCACTCCCTCCTCCTTTGGAATAATGCCCAGTACAGTATTTCTATTTCCCCCGACTTACATTCTTAGTCATCAGCATGTAAATGCTTTCCGGATGAAATCACGGATTTCTTCGGCAGAATGGTACTGAGAATTTTCCAGGCAATTTGCTAGTGTCTGAAGGCTATTGAAGCCGTGATTTAATCACGTTCCCTTAAAGCCCTGCATTAAAACGTTTCCACTTCCACTTTTCGAAAGACTGCTGCGGATTCCCGTTTCTCAGAACCAGCTTTACTGATGTGGACAGAAAATTTCTATACGAGGCGCGCGTGTGTCGCGCATGAAAGCAGCCAACAATTTACTTGGGTTTCGCCTCATCCTAATTAGAACTTTAACTTTTTCTTCGCAAACACGCTGTCAATGGAAAAAGTTGTTTAATGTTGCTGCTTCGCGGAAATCTTGAAACTGCTGATTTCGAGAGCTATACTGAGGAGTCCGGGGCCACAAGAACGAAGCGCGAACTCTTGGAAGCTCTGTGTACCTTCGCGATGTTTTGTCTCCATCATTGCAAATGTCGGTGTTTTTTTTATATACATATTTTCGTCTTCTCAGTGTTTGATTCTTTGGATTTGCTCGTTCAATTGTCTTTGAATGTTTGGATGGAACCCAGGAATGTCAACCAGCAGTTGGACATTAATCGAATATTGATCTCAGATGCGATGCTCGAAAGATGTTTTTCAAGTGTGTTCAGGAAATTTTTCTGCAAAGATGAATTGATCTCGATGTCATATCGTTGTTTTACGCAATAAACGAAGACCGGTGTGAGAATTAAAGTATTTTTTATTTAAAGATTACCTCCAACTTTTGTGTCGATCAACTGACATTTTCCCCGGAAATCATATTCATCTTCCATTTTGATCAGTGGCAAAAAATAACACGGGAATAATTTACGATAAGCTATTTATGTGCTTCGACTTACAGTACAGTACTGTATGTTTTATCTCTACTACACATCTATAGTAAGTTCTAATAATGCATGTTGGTAATTTTTCAGGGTTTTCTCTAACCAGAAAGCTAACTTATTCGTGCATTCGGAAAAGGAATACCTGGCATTTTGGTAACTGTACTTCAGGAGGGGATGTGCGGCGAAAACACTGGGTAAGTCCACAACGTTCAAGCTTAAGTACATTTTCGAAATGACGGCAGCGTCATCTAGACAAGAAATAGAAAATAGTCGATCGGCGATCGGTTCCCCGTTCTAAAAGAGGTTATAAATTCGCAAACATAAATGGAGAAATTGATTGTGAGTCGCATTCCTTAAAAACTTGTATTTGTGTGATTAAAAATATTTTACTTTACACAATTTACAGAATTACGTCATGTGCTCAAGTAAAATGAAGGTAATGATCGACTGATTGCAGAATCCATAAGTTCTTGAAAATTCCGGGATTTCATTCGAAATTTTGAAAAGTGTGCTTGGCACCGATATTCTTTCTCAAGATATTTATGAATCGTAAACTACACGTTAGAATAAACCCCTGTTGCATATCTGGAGTGAATTAATGCATTGTTTACTTGAATCAGAAGTGGCTGACGGAACATTTACGTTGATTGATGGCCAGCGCTCGGGATAAACCGAAGTGAACGCGAGGATACTAAGAGAAATGGAAAGGGGGATGAAATTATTATGCGTTCATGAGCAGGTTGGTAATTGCGAATCATACCCGAGGAATCGCCCCGCGGCTTAGGAAATCATGTGTCGGAGCGTAAGGGCTCGATCATACTCGTTACACGGCAGAATGACGAGCGGCGGTAAATTATCCAAGACTGGCTGTTGATGGATTAGTGCCCAGAGTGACAGAGGCTCAAAGGATCGCCGATCCGCAAACAGCTCGATTGAGCCCACGTGCGCCGAATACCCGGGGAATGCGCATCGGCCTTCGCTGAACTCGGCACAAGGGTCCCCCCGATTGGTCTTTATGGATCGTTGCCCATTCTTTTGAGTGGATCCGCTTCGCAAATTTTGCCCCTAAGTGCATTAGTGCCCCTCTTATTTTTAGCTCCGGTGGGAAAACACGTAAAGCATCCTCCGGTTCAAAGAACAGAAAGTTAAAAAAAAAGAAAGAAAAAACTTCGTGTGCTCCACTAGTTTCATTATCTGCATAAAACCCTGCCATAACGATTATAACGTTTGATTGGACAGATGAACACGTTCTTCAAAAAATTATTTTTCCACAAGATCCGAAGAGATCATCAACACAAGACTTCACTGAGAGAATAATTTGGTGAGCAGATAGTTGCGTAAAAAAAAACAAAAATAATTTAGATAGTGTGCCAAGGCCAGAATGGGTCAACAGATGTTGCAAGCATGACCAGGGAACCAAAGAAATCCCGGTTCAGGACTGGCACATGTTTGCGGAGTGTGCCAAAACTGAACTATTGCAATGTGGCAGTCCTGTGACAAGAGACAAATTGGGTCAAGAAATTATAACGAAGTGACAGAGGCCTCAGCAGCAAATGATCGACAAAAAGAGTCAATTTTGAGTTTCAAGTGATTCAGGAGTTTTTCTGTTCATCAGCCGAAGAAGGACACGGCTGCCTTAGGGCTGAATATGGTGTTCCATTTTAATGTGATCAGCACCCACGAACCTTACCATTTTTGGTTCCTGCCCGGAACAGTGATTTCACTGCATAACAAGGAAATACAAAAAGCAAAACAAAACAACAAAACGCACCATTAAATGGTCACGATCATTCTGAAAATGCCTAGTTTCTTCATCGTTTATTTTGTGATTGTTTTCAGGGTATTCATGGGTGCCCTGAAAATCAATTTGATCTAATCAAACTACCGTTCAAGTGTTGGGGGCCAGTTTCCAACCGAACAAAGATGACAGCGAAACAAAACTTGGTTCAATTAGTGCAGAAGGCAGTCAGAAAATGAAACCGATATTTATATTGGTATCACCCGATGGCCGCTATAATTAAGGAAGATAATTACAAGGGTACCTCATTCTGAATATTTTGATGGGAATAATGCAGTTTTGACACTCGGAGCAAATTTATTTCAATCCCTCTCATTGATTGGGGTGATTGGTTTGTAAATGTTTAATAAGGTCTTGATTCTAATATCCTTTCTAAAATGGGTACCAAAGTATTTTTGTTGTTGTGGGTTTATGCGCTCAACAACATTTTCGTCTAAAGCGGAGTATTTCTTCCGTCCACGTGATATTACGTATTCTCGTGATTGAGTTGTTGATGCACGTATGCGCCGTGTTTGCAAATAGGGCATAATGAGAGTGAGCGGCCTTCTTCTTTGACCGAAGCTAATGATTTAAAATATTGGGAAACCGGTCAAATAGGTACAAAAAACCCCGTTTTGTTATGAGTAATTCCCGGTTGGCGTTCGGGGTCCGTTCGGACCACCCATTCCCTTCGCGGCACAATCAATCTTCGATAACTCTTTCTCAGAAAATTTATGCAAGGAAAATCGATTCTGCCCGAAAAAAAGGCCGCGGAGAATGTATGGAAAGCTGATCAGGAGGCGGTTGAATGAAAGTCAAAGCCCTTGGGGCAACATGACATCCGAGCTTCTCCCGAAAGGCTGCAGGGCCGAACAAGCCCGTTGAACTAATTTCCTCCCCGCGAACTCGAACACGGACCCATTAACACACTTAGCTCCCATTACGGACAATCAGTCAAAACATTGCAAAATCCCGAGCCCCAAACCCGGGGGGGGGGGGGGGGGTTGCGCCGGTATTACCCGCCTCCTTTGCGCGATTTTTTCTCTCCCTACACGGGTTTTCGGAAAGAGGACCACCCCAGAGAAGCTGCTCCTGTGTCTTCTCCAAAATGACCTGCGATCACGCGCCAGACAACTTTCCCTGGCGGAAGTGGAAATATGGCCAAGCCTGGCAACCTTGCTTCTGGTGTTCATTTTCGCAGAAGAAATGAATGATTCCTTCGCATTGGAAGGAGGATATGACAAATGTTTCACAGCGTCCTCTTCGCGTCAATCAGTCACATTATAAATTCATGCAACTAAAACTTTTCGAAGCTTGAATATTTCCTCAAGTAATACCTGAGCTCAGCGGAGCCCTCAGAGTTCCGCGTTTTCTTCCGCAGCGAAATGAAACAGTGTCATTCAATTAATGAAAGCAGAGTAGGATCAGCAAAGATTTACGTTTCAAAATTTTTTTAATATTTATCTGAAGACATCAGGCTAAAGATTTGCTTCGTTGCACCTCCCCTCCACCAAATGTGCAACGTCTGCTGGAAGGACCACCACGCATTTGGAAAAAATCATGATTGGAAGGGCTTGTGTCAAATTTTCGAGAACCCCTTGCCTATACATCTACCAACCTATGCATTTCAAATTTAGCCGCATAAATGAAACTGCTAGACGAGCAGCCCATACTCAAACATCTAGGACGCCCTTGCCATTTTCGGCAACCTCTTGTAATCAATTTTCGGGTGAACTGCTGCGTATAAGAATTTCATAATTTCACGAGCTTTAGAAACTAAAAACAAATTTTCCACGCTTTAGATAACGACAACATTATCTTCACCGTTATCTGAAATTTTCTCGTGTGGATGTTGCCGGCAGTGATTTGGAGGACTTCCCCCGAAATTAGCCTCGAGAAAGGAAGGCTGTGTCTTGATTCGAAGAACAAAGGGAGAAATTGCACCCATTGTTGAGCGGACAGGGATCTTAATTATGAAACAGGAAATCGGTCGCACAAAAACATGTTGAACTCATGTTATTCGTTCTCACGATTATCTGCGTTACAAAGTCGAATTAAATATCAAGGGAACATGGAAACTGTACAATTCAATGCTTGACCTACAGCCCATGCACATTTTTAAGCATGCCACCAAAAATTCGCGCAGTGCTTTTGAAGGACGGGTTGCACTCAACTGCAAGTAATTATGAAATTTGAATCAAATTAACCCTCGTTTTCTAAATATAAGCTTGGATATGAAATTGAATTTACGCGTTAGTATGCGTAAACCACATGCAACTAGATCGTCAATCGAGATCCACGGGTGCTGATGCAGGATGCAACAAAAAAGCGTCAGATATAGGAAAGGGAGGAATCACATGAAAGTGGAAAACTCGATTGCCTTTAAGTTAATTGTTGAAATTTACATACGCATTTGGCAAAACCCCTACTACGTACATCATATACATATACAGTATCTCAGCATATTGTACATGCATATATACTGATCAGCTAGAAGCCTTATCCGTCTTCTGCAGATCACCTTGTGAAATACTGTACTGATAAGGATGTGAAACTGAAGAATTTAGAATTTCGAAATTTTCAGTTGACGTCGAGGGGAAACCAATTTTAATCTTCTGAAAATTTTAATTTGGATCGTGTCGCGTGAGTATTGCTAATAAAATTAAAAAATACGTACAAATTAAAATATATACTAAATAAATATGAAAGGCAGCGGAGAGGACTAATTAATCTAACACGTCCTGTAACAGAGCGATATGAAGTACTATTCGTCGTCTTCCTAAGACTTAAATTGATGATATGGCAATTCATCGCTGACGTTCTTCCTGAGAAGGTCTCGGAAAGACTTTCTAAAGGTGAGGGCTTGCGAAAATTCGAAATACGCCGCGGTAATTTTGGTAAAAGCACTGCTGGTGAGGCCTTTAGGATTTGTCTTCTCGTTTCCACTTGAGTTACTCGTTGACCAGTGGAGCAGTTTGAAATAACCCGTCGGAAGTCGCGGCGAGTCGGCAGGGAAAGTTTTTCTTTCGGGTGAGAAATTACCGCCGGTTTCCGAACAACACAGGGGGTTAAGGGGGGGACTTCGGCATGCGAATCCGAAAGCTCCTCTGATACCGCCCTTTTGTCGCCGCGAACGTCCTCGCCAATTTCGCACTCCTCCGCCCTGTCACAATAGCCGACCCGACTCGCGCAACCCACAATTTGTTGGTCCTTATCGACTTCCGTGTGTATTTTCCGCGGATCCGTCGCCGGATTTGTAAGCAGGGCAGACGTGTTTGCGACGCGATCGGGATCTGATTGCGGCGTCGCAGAGTCGCGTTGACTGATCGACCTTCGCGTACCTTTTCAACCAGTGATCGATAAACGTGGCGTTGATGATGGAAATTACTGGCCCGCGCGGGATACTTATTTTTGGCCCAGCCTGGGCAAGGGCACGGTTGCGGGATCGTTGGGCAGCGAAATTCGTATTAATTTGAGTCGATCTCACGTGCGTGTGCTCAGGAGATGACTTAACAGCTCGGGAGAATTGATGAACCATGCCTTCTGGCACCCGGGAGCCTGGCCCTCGCCTTCATCCTCGCCTTTCCAGGACACCGCTTCCCACCTGGACACGTCAAGTGCAGTAGTAATACGTGTCACGGGATTTGAGGAATTCATCTATGTAGCTGCAAAATATTGAAGCAGGAGCATCAGGGAAGCAAAAACAGAAAGGGATAAAACTGCTACCGGGAAGTCGACTTTCTCTATAAGTATACGTGAGAGTAAAAGTGATCAAGTAATATAAATAATTTATTCTTGCAGCAGAGGAGCTGTTATTGCGTTGACACAAGCGCGCTCCGCCAACGAACAAATGTCAGGGACATCCGTCCAGCAGAGGAAAAGCTGTTCTCACATTCATAGATTTTCTTTCAAGATCAGAAGAAAAATTCGCTTTGCTGAGAATTTCCGCAAAGCAGAAGTAATTCCGTTTCTAGAAAAAAGTACTCCCATTGAGAGCTTAGTTCTCAGGCAAAATTTTGGTAGAAAAAACTAATCGGTACAACCCCGACTGATGAGCTCCCAACGTACAAACGTAATCAGCAGGTGCAGGAATTATTCAACAGATTTGACAGGTACTGCATTTTTAGCATTCGAGTGAGTGTTTCATCCATCTTGCCTCTAAGGAATCAGTTTTCGCCATGTGTTTCGTAAAACCCCAGCAAAAAAAAAAAACAAGCATGTAATAAGAGCAGCAGAAATAAAGAAGAAAGAGGGCATGTTGACCATGTCGTCCGTCACTGACTTCTATAGCGAACTCAGTAACCTCAACTTTCCGGAGCTTATGATGTTCAAAGGACTCAACTCACTCGTATATGGCATTGGCATCAACAGCCACCGTTTGTCAACACACATAAAACATCAGCAAGTTTCCCCATTGACGAATAAAACTTGACCCAAGTCCCAGGAATCGTAGAATAGTCGAACCTTGTTCTCTTTACGTACGCCGCGTTTCACTCCATACCCAATGATAAATTCCGACCGGGGGAATAAAACAGGTGGCGCAAGGTTTCCCTGACGGCCTCGCGCGAGCTCCTGCTAAATGACCATCTCGTTCTTCGCCTCGTCCGTCACTCGTTTTCATAAATTATGATGACGAGCAAGTTTTCTTTTGAAAAAAATCCTGGCATACCCCGGAAGAAAACTCCGGAGCAAGGAATGAAATCCTTTTTTTTATTTTACATTGATTTCGTGCGTTCGTGACTTTTGGGAGGTAAACAAAATTCTTGAGAAAAGCTAAATTTGGCGTCAACGCGCTTTTGAAGGATTCCGCGAAGTGCAATCCGACGGAAAATTGGATTTTCTTCCCACAATCTCGCCAGCTTTCATAAAATCAGAGAAGCATGTTTCGGGTTGCTCAAAAGGCGCATTCGAAGCTGTCGAACTCTTCATAATGACCTGCTTCCGGGGAAGCGGAGTCATTCAGATCCCAGCCTCAGGGCTGCCCGGATTCCCGAGAGAACTTCGTTGGTTGATGCCACGTGTTCATTCAATGCGGCTTTGCAAAAGAACACGGCTGGACATAATTGAATTTTGGTACTTGAGCCACGAGCCTTGCGGCAGTTGTTCGATCCGCAACGCGAGGTTCCCAATCACTGTCACTTCGCCGGTAATTGGACCCGGGCACCCGGCTGCAAAGCTGTGATCAAGCTGTCAACTTCTACAAACAGGAATGACGCCGTTGCAGACGCGGATCCTTGAGACCGCGAGGTAATTAATTATCTAGACATTTAGACTCGGCATCGCTTTCAACGTTCGGAAACCGAGACGGTACCTAGTTTTTACTGCGAGATGATAGTCGTGCCCTTCAGAAGCCTCAATTTTCTTATCAAGTGAGGATTTTCAGGCCTGTGTGTTCCGAACTTGATTTCCTCTACGCTCGAAGAACCCCAGTAAAATACACGCACGCTAGTTGCCATATTTGCGCGGGAATTTTGGTCAGAAAAGTATTTCAGTTCGGCTGCGTAGTTTGGAAAAAATACATCTTCCAAGAACGCGCAAGGGTTTACATGCGTGTGTGATAATTTTGTGGTTCTAAAATTGTTTTAAACAGGGAACAAGTACAATATCTCAGTCGTTGTGCTACTCGATGTCCATGCTGAGGCTCGCTTGACTACGGTGATGAAAGGAATAGATGTACGAATCATTCACTTCTAGTCGTTAATTTTTTTCTTATTCAACAACCCGTAAAGGTATTCGTCGCCCCTACGTTTCCCCAAAGATTTTTCAACGCCAACAATTACGAGAATTGGTCCCGAACTTATACAAGTCTTGTTTTTTCCTTGTCGTGTACGGATGGAAAGTGATCGTGAGGCTCAAGCAGTGATACTTGATCGGTGCGATGTCAAAACTGTTTCTATATGTTTGTTCAGGTTGAAATGAAGGACGAATTGTTGAAAAAGCATTCCATCATCGTAAGTAAATACTATTTCCCTCCCAAACGTTTTCATAGCATGTACAGTATTACGAGTAACAAAAAAACATCTGACGAACAATTTCCCAGATCCCAGATAAATTTTCCAATAAAAAAGGCTACGCTTATAATTTCGATCTTATTGATCCTGATTATGAAAGGTCCCATAAACTGTTTTTAATTTTAAAATCTTCAAGTCAGGAAATGACGACTGAAAAAAGACTTGATTCAGTTTTCTAACCCCCGTTATTATCATAATTACATCTATGTGGTTTTGAGGATTCTGGCTCAGACATTTGCGCACTTCAACGCTTTTTTTCTAAGTACAGTACTGTACAGTATTGAGGATACATTTTGAAATACTGCATCACTTGCATTCATAGCATTTTTGCGAGCCAGACGCATTGCCATCTACAGCTTTCATTGAAAATGACTGAATTACCAGAGATAATCTGGCTTTTAAATTTATTCAATCCGCTGATGTGCCACGCGTACATTTGAAAACAAGGTGATTTGAAAAAAAAAAAAAGATATGCGTCATCCATGGATGCAAACTTTTATAGATTCATAAGAACTTTCTGAGATTAGCTGTTTGAAAATTTCGGCGTGCTTCTTCTATAAGAGTACATTGTACATGAGCAATCTAGATACGGTACTTCGCTTGTACGTTTACATTTTCCTCGTCTTTTTTTTTAGCACAATAGGGTGCTACTTTAAGTGGAAAAACTCTTGAATGGTGACCGGCATGTCGCATCGGTGAGCACGAAACACAGATTGTGTGGGAATCAACAGAAAGAACCCCAAAGTTTCGTCTCTGAAAGCTGCGAAGGCGGTGCAAACCACGGGCAGAGTTTTTTTTTAACGTTAAACTTGCGACATTTGCGGGCAGAAATCTGCAAAACGAGAAGAACCCTGCTTTAAACCCGTTCGATCCTCTATTCAGATTCCCTGATCCGAAGTTCCTGTGTCCATGAATGCATGTCCCGGGGGGTTTCCTTCGGACACGACGAAAATGGCACGCAGTTGAAAAACAAAATTTTCCGCTCTCCTGAGCATCTGAAGCAGAGAAAGTCGCTGCTTTTCTCCCTCTTTTCCTCCGCCCTTCTATAATTCCTCGTCGTGTGGTCACAAAAGACGCTCTTTGGCGGTCTTTTGGCGTATCATGCATTCATAAAGCTGCCTTCAGATTCAAATTTCCTCATGGCTTCTTCGAAAAGCCGACAGGGGTTTCGCGCGTGCCTCCTTGCAAATTTTGGAATGGCAACTGTAAACTCGGAGGAGGTCCCGGGTGTTATTTAGAAGATTTGTGCTGTCTCGAGTAGTCATAGCACTTTTCAGTCGATTTCCAAGGATAAAGTTGAAAATGAGCCACGGTTTCCGGCGAAGATGGTGCCAAAACTTTTCGAAGTGCCTCAAAATAGCACACTACAATTCAGCACATCCCTGAATCGTGCGTCTTCACGAAGATTTAAAAAACCAAATAGTAAACCAAGCAATGTGCGAATGCTTCCAGTAAATAATCACAGAAAAGTTCGAAATCGTTAATGACTCAAAGACGAAAAGATTCCGATAATTTCAGTAATTTTATTCATAATGTTGATGCAATTTTTCGGGAAAAGCTTGTTGAATCACTTACTCCACACGTAAGTGTCCAAGTCTCAAATTGATAAACTGATGCGTAAAAAATGTACAGTATCTAGAAAAATTCTTTGCTATTTTTTATTATTATTTTTTTTTTTTACTTCTGCCGATTTTGGCTTTTGTTGGTTTGTTCAGGAGCTCTTTTTAACGGACTGTTTTTGGGGAAGCGCTAAGTTATTTTCCCTAATACCGTAATCAATACCTCACGCCATCCGCCAAATGAATTGTTGAATTCTCATCCTCTTTTCAATTGCACTCATTCAAACTTTTAATATGGTTCATACTATATGACTTGAATTTATGATTTTAGGAACACGCTGTTTTGGCGCGCAACGCTCAAAGGCACGGCATTTTCAGACGTACTAGTGTCGGGTCACGCATTAAAAGAAACTCATCCCTCAGCTTGCTTGTACATCTGAGGTCAAGCATCAGATTGATTCGTTCCTTCATTTTAGAAGAATGATGATATTCCACTTATAAAGGTTGCAAAGTATTGTAAATAAATTAATGAATAAACTCGAATTATACGCGCACCTTTTCCCCTGAAAATCTTTTTCACAAAATTGGGTGCGCATCCTGAATACAACATTTTGAAATTTTTCTGCACAAATCACAGTAAAAATTCTTAGAAAATGTCAAAAAGTGTCTGAATAAAATACAGTAAGAACATGTTTATACCCAGCGAGCAAATTCAATTTATTTCCTTTTTGCTTTGTTCCAAATTCTAAACTTGTATTCAATTCAAAATGGAACTTTGTATGCGTATGCGTGCATATTTATCTTTATTTTTAGTTTTTTTCACGAGGATGGATCCATGTACCAGGGGTTTACCCATCACGCTTTTCGCCCACTTTCACGCTGCTTTGGACTTCAATGTCGCGAGTTTTGTGAGCAAGTGTCCTCTTCAGGGCAACCGCATGCGGGGTTTTCCGCATTGTCATCGCAGAGCAGCACGTGGGCCGGCTTCCGACGTGAATTATCGCAATCTCCTGGCGTTGTGAACATTGTGCGTACACTTCGCGAGCCAATTCAGCGCAGCCGTTCGCTTTCCTTCGCGTCCTTAGGAAATTACTTTCCGCCCTATCTTTTGGGGCTCGCATCCATCTGGCGTTGACAGCTATGGCCCCTGCGGCACCCCAACACGGTGTGAAGAATCGAAAAATAAAAAGAAAATGCAGTTTTGGATAGCGTGTAAAGCAGAACGATCTCGTTTTTCTGGTCGAGTCGAGGGGAATTAAATCAAGATAGAAAGAGTCTTCCATCGACTAAGAAACGCTGCTACAAAGTTTGACGTAGTTGTTTTCTCATCGGCGATTTTTTCGAGATATCGGAGGAAAGGTATACGAATTCCGGGAATGATTCCGGAATTCATTTGCTCGAAAGAAGTCAACGCAATTTCCGATCTTCCGCGTATTCATTTCGCGGAATGAGAGCAGGATGAGACAGAAATGAATCGAACATTCTATGCTACATGAGTGTAGAAAATGGTTATGCTGCTTTGAGAAATTTCATCCGACTCTCCATTTTCCTC
Organism: Notodromas monacha; assembly: GCA_905338405.1. NCBI lineage: Eukaryota > Metazoa > Arthropoda > Ostracoda > Podocopida > Cyprididae > Notodromas > Notodromas monacha. The sequence goes on from CAJPEX010002126.1 coordinate 19,242, forward strand.
GGCAAAATGCAGTAATTCAAATCACACCCTAGAACAGTCACGACGTTTTCCTGCAACTGAAACATTGGTAAAATGCTCTAGCATTTCAGAAACGCTCGCGTGCCATTGGATTAAAAGACAACATGAGTACCGAATTTCATTTTTATTCAAAAAAATGCAACCACTGCATATGTATGCATAAAGAAAGCCGTTTATAGTCCATTTGCATAAATGACGCGTCCCACGTGGGATAATTCATTCTTGGGTAGTTTTATCGATCCATGTTCAAATGACGAATTCATTTTCTGATCAACATTCAATTTTTCTTTAATTCAAAATTCATCCGTGTGCACGTTTATGAAGTAATCGTGCGAAGAGCATCACACGAAACAGATTCAAATCATCAATTCATCATCCCAAAAGAGGCGGACTTTCCCTTAACAGTCTCTATAGAACAGTCTTATTTTTACTTATACGTGCATGCAGATAAGTTACATACTTTCGAATCAAATGCAAACACAAAATGCCCAAAATTAGTATGGAATATAATGCAAACAAATCTCCTCTTCAGTCAAGGTGCAACTTGGTGAAAAATCAATGGCATGTTCATACAAGATCGTGACCGTGTCGCTCCGGCCTAATGAAGAATGCATCATGTCGCGGCATGAACGCCACCAGAAGAATTCAGTCACCCATGGTACAAATTGCAAGTTCTCCTCGAGCCCTTTGCGGGTGGTCAGTCTGCTTGGGGAACTTCTGGCTACTAATGTGAATCGATATAAAATGTTCCTCGTATAAGCCCCCTAGAAATACGGGGAATGACATTGGGCATCCCAGGGGGTTCAGCATTACGAAACTCGGAAGTCGATTGGTGCGCAAGAAATTCCAGCGGCGCCGAAAAAACTAATCGCTCAATATCTTGAAGCTGTGTAATAAGTAAACGCGGTAATCGAATAAACAATCTCTTTGAGAAGTTTCTATGATACAAAGATTTTCTCTGTACGACGGATTTTTCTTGCGGTCCTCCCAGACTTTCAAGTGAAGTACGATCGGCTCCTCTGAAGCGCAGTTGGAACTTAGAAGCACTATGTCTTATGTTTATTCATATAGATTTTATACAGAGTTCACCTGTAAAATTATATGACTTTTAAATCCGAAATACACGATAAATGATCAATTTTCTCTCTGCAGTGAGCTTTGAGTGCTGCTATAACCTCACACAGCTATGTAAGTACCGAGGGTTTCCTGGAGTTATGACCATAAACTGTAAGTATGAAAATCATTTCTGAAAAAGGTAGATAAAGTGTGCGAAAAAGTTTCAAAATCGTCTCAAAAAGCATTCTATTAAAAAAACAGGAATACAATTTTACTTTTCCAGGGCGAAACCTGGCGTGATTCGTTCACCGTTATCGTGATGGGCAACAAGAAGAAAGATTAATCGTTTTCCTGAGGATACTACAGATATTTTTTTCATATTTCGTACATTCTTTATATGCCAGAAATTTCCCCCGCCTTTTTATGCGTCCCACGTTCCTAGAAATAAATATCATAATTACTAAAGTGCCTGTGTTCATAATTCCCTGAAATATAAAACTGTTCGCGTGCTTCGTAGAGGCAAATTACTTCGTGTTTTTAAAAAGGTTTAAATATTCGCGATTCCTACTGCAGATTTCTGACAAAATTACTTTGCAGTAGATCGTTACATGAGCCACCAGAAAGCCGAGCTATTAGTGATCAGTCAGGATGGATCAAGAATTTGAGATGCACAATTCACCGTGCTGAAAGAGTTGCAGAACCCCTGTTCGCGAGCCGTGGGACAACGCAGACCCGCGTCCCTTCTCGTTTGGGAAAGCACTCAACGAAGAGGGGGTCTCACCTTCATTCAAACCCAGCGCGGTCCACGAAACAAATACAACAAAGGTTCTGTAAACATGACGCCGATGCTTTCTTAGACATCGCGCGGTCGCAGACAAGGGACAGAAATACCGGCGTCCCCGAGTCCTCAAATTACCTGACGACCCCTCGCTGGCAACGAACCGCGAATCGTCGCAAAAGACCATAATTTAGGATCACACCTGGACAAGGTCGCTTGGGCCCCCGCAAGAGAATCCCTGGATGTCTCACTTGACTACACAATAAAAATGAACCTCTCGGCTCAAGAAACACAAACGTGAACTCAGCGCAGCTTCAAAAACCTCACGCTTCGCTGCTAAAACATCCATGACCCTTCACCCCCTTCGTTGCAATTCACAAGCCTTGAGTTTGTGCTAAAAACCTTTAGCCAATGCAAGAAAAGAAGTGCAATGGCTCGAAAATACCCTACTTACCCGGAGGTCTCTTGGAAAAGAGAAGGAAAACAAACTCAGGCATGCTATCTCGCAATCCCTGGAGATTAATAATTCGTTGCGAAGGATTCTCAGGATTCAAAAAAATTTGATGTCAACTTCCATGACGCGTCGAACGTCATGCAAATTACTTCATAAAAAAATACGTGGAGAAAAAATATTGTGGATAGAAATTCCCCCGGTAACAAAAACACCGCTGCTGATATTGTTCAAATATCTCCTCTGATACAAAAATCCTATAGGGCAAAAAAATTCCGCAGTATATTGATCGAATACATTATTCCAAAGGAAAATATGAAAACCGGTACTTCGGCATGGTCTCCTGATACACAATTGTAAATTAATTAATGATTACTGTTGCCAATGTTTCCGATTGCATGAATATTTCAATTCTGATTCCTTTGGTCACAATTTTCACACGAAGAACGCAAATATTCATCATTGATTTAAAACGTTAAATTCAACTTTCAGGATTTTTTCCATCATCGGATCATATCTCAGAGGAATTTTTCCTTGAGATTTTCTTCGGAGCCCTTGAAAATATTCCAAAATTGCAACAGCATGAGTGATCTTTAAGATGCGCGAGCTTTCCTCAAGAGGGACTCGATGTTCCGAGTTAATTTTTTTTAACTTTTTGATTATGCTGTTATACGGTTGCCTCGCTAGAGAAACCAGTGCAATGGAATAAAAGCATCGAAAAAATGTGTCAATGAATATGGGGCTGGTGAAACGTTTCAGCTGTAAGAAAATAATTAAGTGGGTTCCCCTAGCATTTTTATTTGTGATTAATACTCCTTCCCCGATTGCTCAAATTGGGAGATTTTTTCTGTCGCTGAGCTGCCCATTCACGATATTAGCAATTGTATAAAATAATTTTGGGAATACGATCTGAAGTTTGAAGCCTCATCACGATTTCTAATCAGTTGATTAGTTTTTCTTGAATGATTTCGCAGAAAATCGTGTTTGCAGCTCATCATGGATGAGAAAAAGATGGGATAAAAGAGTGTCATCCGAAGAGGGCGACGGGAATTCAATCCGTTGAATGCGGAAGGCGGGCAGGGAAGCAAGGAATTAGGTCTCCCGTTTCTTTGTTAAGCTGAGATTTAAAAGATGAGATTGAAAGCGACATTGAGATTGAAAGGGTATTAAGCCGTCTGCGGGGACGACATAGTCCGGATTCTGGGCTTTTTTCCCCCTCAATTCTGGGGACGTAGAATTTCCGAGCGACGACCGGATGCCTTTCACGTACCGACAAGAGGCATTTCGAGTGCGGTATGAAACACTCACGCGAAACGAATCTCTGAATGGACAATTGTCAGAAGCAAATCGCGCAACTCGGGGGGATGGGGTTGGCATGCGACATCCGATCCTCGGGAATGCAATCTCGTCAAAATTTCACCTTGCGTGCTTCGAGTTAGTGTTCACATTCCGGATTAGCTATTCATATTCTCCTTTTCTCTCTCGCTCTGTCTGTCTGTCGGCCTCTCTTTTTGAATTTGTGTCTAGGATTACGCGACAATCTAGGCGGCACGCGAACTTCTGTCACTCGGGGTTTTGGTGGCTCAGTCGGGTCCACGGGAGCGAATTCCCGATGGCAAGGGAATAGCCGGAGCCTCTGAAGATGAAAGTAAATCTTCACCCCGCTCCTCGTGTGATAGGTTGCATTCCTCTCTTTGTCACTGGGATAAAAAGTTTTACCAGCCTCATGGGATCCTTGCTGCCGACTATCCCACATGTAGCAACTTCGATCAAGCCCATCAAGCTTCCAGATAATTCAAAAGCAGCCTCTTTTTTGATAACTTTGCATTTTGCAGCATTGATAGAACCCGCGTGGGGTTTACATGCCAAGAGGCAAATAGCGTATACCAGGAATAAAGAGAGCACTTTGAAACTTCTGGATTACAGAGACTTTTTGCTACTTCAAGTTGAAGTGCATACGTATACTTCTCCTACTCGACATCAGTCTGCGTCGCATAAGGATTCTTGGCAAACACATGCATTCTGGGTAAATATTGATTCTAATTCATTTGACTGTACGTATTACTTGTGCTCAACACGAATATACTGTACGTAATCAAGGGCGAAAGAGAGAGAGAGAATTCGTCAGTTCAAAATATTTTTCTGTGTTAATTTCCCACTTCTGGTTGGAAAATTCAATCTCTTCGATCGAAATAGAGCATTGAAACCTTTATTTATTTAAATAGTTTATTCCTTGCACTCGAAGTCAGACAGAGTTACCTGATGATTATGTAATTTTAAAAAATTGTTATTTCTACAAATGGACCTTCAAAGGTTTCTAGGAAGCGACATTCTTCATAGAACGAATTCTTTCATCAGTGGTATTCTATCCCGCAACACACAGAGCCATATTTCGGTCCGGGAAGCATTGCTCGTAATGCATTTTTACAGCCCAGTCCACGTACTCACACATTTTTCAGTGCTTTTAAAAATAATTGAGTTCTGAATGAACTGCTTTGAGCATTCAAGCTTTGTCGATTCAGCATTGGGTTTCAGGGAAGACTAAGATCGACGCTGGTTCCATATCCAGTTTATCTTCACCCCTGTGGGTTCCGCAGAACGAAGCGGGACTCTTCCGCTTCCGAAGTGCGAGGCACCTCGCGTGAAAAAGTCGCCCTCAAATTAACCCCCGAAAAAATAGCTTCATAAAACAAAACAAAAAAAGGTGGCTGGGAGGCACCTTTCCCCAATGCAAACCAAAGATAGCTGCAGAAGCTTCAATCGAAAAGTCCCTTTTTGCGGCGGCAGGATCCTTTTGTCCACGGCTTATCGCGTTCCGTGCCACCGGACAATATCCATTCGGGCTGCGCGTGCACGCTGTTGCGTGCAACAGGCGCCGGTCGTAATGACGCTCGCGACTTGGCGGCGGAAAAAATATACGGCGTTCGCGTGTATGATTACAAACGACGGACAACGTTGCAACGAATCCTTTTTTCGTTTGCGCGCAGAATTTCCCGGGATTTCATTCTCGGACGCTTCTTTCGCGCTGGGCGAGGTCTATAAATCCCAAGGATGACACGGGTTGCCCAGGGTCTACCGAGAAGTTTTCGCTTCTCCTTTATTCCAAGTCCACACACGATGAAGAGAACCCTGCCTATTTGGATACGCAGCTGATATAAATGCCTTTTACCATCCGTTTTGCCATTAAGCGGATTCCTTCGGAATGATGCTGCATGATGCATTAAATCGTGCGTTTTTTATTTTTTTTCGGAGGCATATTGTAATTTCCGAGAGCAACGAAGAATATTACCTTTGCAGGGCTTTTCTACAAAGGTACACCTTCATTTTTGTTCTGGGTGCCTTGCTGTGGTGTACTTTCTCTGCCCCAATATGTTTTCTACAACGATATTCTCCATACAATAACGTTTTGTCCACTTACGGCAAAAAGGCTAAAATCGAAGTTTTACATTGAATCCTTGGATGTTGGGAGTTTCGCATCTCCGCGTGTGCGTTTCCCTGGAATTGATAATCAGAAGTTGTTTGCTAATGGGTAATATCAAGGATTCAGATTTAATCCTTTAAGAGCCGAATCCTATTCCCGGTTTACTGATACTGTATTCCATCTAATTCTTCGAACTTGTGATACAATACGCAGTACTCAATATTTAATGATTTTTTTCGTCTACTGTATATGCAAGCTCAATTTTCCTTCATTGCCGGGAATTCCAAGGTTCAAAAATATTTAATGAATTATTTTCCATCCCTTGAGTATGCCTGTCTAGCGAGTCCACCGGACTTATTCTCAAAATAGGTCCTCGACAACAAGCGTCTCAGAATGAAACTTAAATTAATTTATGTTTTAGGACGATGTGATATGCATTAGGCTAAAGAAATGGAGTTAAAAAAGAAAGGGCAACGGGTAGTGTAAACATAGATCAAAAGGATCACTTTAAAAATAGCATCGACCAAATAAATAATGTTGAAAAAAGTATCGCAATTTTGAGAATTTCTTGTTCAGTGCATTTCGATGTCTTTTTCGGTTTGCTGACCCAGTTTCAACGAAGTCACATATTCCAATTATTTGCAAGAAGAAAAAAGATGAGAATGAAGATTGATTCTCAGGCCAAGGATGATTTCAAATCAAAAGATTTAAATTCAATTCTTGTCTACAACGCGGACAGTTTTTCATCTGCTAGGATATTGGGGTTCTAGGTTTCCCCGGGATTAATGTCCGGCCTTTCGCCTTGAATTTCCGAAAAGCCCTCGCCCTCGTATATTCCCGATAGTCGAAAAGAAAGATTATTAGATGGGTTGGAAAAAAAAAAGAGCAAGAGGGGTTTCACAAGGTTTCAGAACGTAAATCTCGTTGTGTCCGCCGGGAAAAGCGATTCGACACGCGGGCGCGATCCATCGCTCAGGTATGACTCGATAGTGTCACTTTTCCACCGGGGTATTTCATTTGCCAGCATCACACACTGAGTTGAACACCTCGAGAGAATCTTGTTGTTTCCGCCCGGGCTCTTGATATCATCAACGGGGAGTCGGACAACCGCACTGTGTCACAGGTTAGTACAGTGGCATTGAGGAACGAGTCTTTTTCACCACTTCCCACCATTTACATCAATTCTAGGGGGAAAAGAAATTCTTCCAAAAGCCATGTTGATAGTCGCGAGAGGTCGTCATTATTGAGTTCTCTTCCTCATTGCCCACGCTTCGCATGAAATCGGGTATACTAGGAGATTAATTAGTGCATTGCTTGCATCTTCTCTGCTTAATTGCCCAGGATTCGAAATGCTTTTTTCAAATTCGACTCAAGGCATCAAAAAATTCATATCTCTGTTACCAGTTATCCCAATCATCTCGTTTAAAATTTCTTCGGGTTTAATGACTAATTGAAGCTCAGCCTTCTCGGAAACAAAATATCTTGCTCTCTTCATCAGTTTTTTTTTATGTTACTGTATGAGTTCGCGTGGAGAGAATCATCTCAGATAAAACTACCATCGTAAAATTGAACGAATAATACCGTATTTATGCGTTTATCCAGACCGCACACTACATTTAAGCAGCCAAGGAAAAACTGTAAAACTTTGCGAAGGGTGCAAAAGTCGGATGCGTTCAAGGAAAATTGCACCTTGCGTATTTTCGAGAGGAAATTTAGAAGTGGAGGAAGAAACAACTTTTTCATGTTTTGGACTGACGAAAATTCCAGGCAATTATAATTCACTTATTAGATGAACATAAATGTTCTTTTCTTTTGGAGGCGTTATTTATACATTTAAAATCAAATTGTTCATACAGATTTCGGATCATATCGAGTATTCATATCACTCAAGTATGAAAGTTGGTATTTTTTGTAAAAGTTCGGCACACAATCTCATGAATGGCATTTGGACGATAGCCGCAGCAAAGGTGACGGCATTTTATAGATTCTCCCGAACAGCTTAAAAATTAATTGGTTAACAATGAAATCTTTGCGTCGAGCTGCTTTAAATATTGGAAGCAAGACTATTGTCTCGCGCTGTAAATCTGGGCTCACTAATGAGATGATGTTGTCACAAAAAAATTGCTCTTCATGTGGCGGGGAATTCTACTTTGAGCCACATACGTTTGCTGCTCAGGACTTTTCTTTTCCTTAAAAGGAACAATCGAAGCAACTCGTGGACAATTTCCCTCGACATCTACCACTCTGTCACTTGAAGAGCTCTCAGCACCATGTCGGGAAATCCGAGGCCGGCAACACTAAGAAACAAAACGTATCACGACCGATCCATCTCGGTCTCCTCCTGAACAAGAAAAAGTCCCTTCTTAAATGAGTTCTCTGGAGCCACAGCGGGATGTCGGAATATTACGGCTGCCAGATCCGAGCTGCGTCCGAAAGATAGATAAAACCCGGGATATAAACTTCATGCTGCAAACCCGATTAGTTTTCGGAATAAATTGAAACAAGGGGGGATGGAGTTTGGTCATCAGCAGTTGTCGAGTAGGATAAAAGGGAGTTATGATTTGTTCCCGTGGGTTGATGATAGCAGCGATTTATTCGCCGTTATGAGCAACGATCCGTTTTCACGACTTTCGTATAAAGATGTATACGTACACGGCTTTGTGAGATCGCATCACTGTTAACTGCAGTAAAAATGCTATTAAAATCTCGAAAGTGTATTCGATCAGTGAAGAGTAGTTATAGAATAATGTGTTTATCCACCAACACGTAATAATTTTTCTTCGTCGCGATTCAAACCTACACCCGTGCTTTGTTTTCAAAATGCATATCGCTTCGAGAGTCATTCGAGAAGTTCAAATTAAATGCCATCGCTATTTACAGTGAAAGGCCTCATTTTAATTTGTCTAACTGCTGGTGGAATATCAGATCAGATGAAAGTAAGCCGCTCTCAACATTTTAGTACATTTCGAGATGTCTGACCTAAGGTTGAGTGATTCGATGATAGACCGAATTGGATAAAGGTCATCCATATTGTTGAAACCCTAATGTTTTGAAAATATTCTCAAGCTAAAAATGAGGCAGAATTCGAAGGAAATCGTGCAGAAGATCTTCTCCCAAATTTCATCAATCTTGCAGGAAATGTTGGTCATGCGCATGTGATCGTCGAACCATTTGAGATTTCAACGGCAAAGACAAATTTCAATACAGTATTGTATTCAAACCATATTAGCCTCCAGAATTTCAAGTTTTAAAGCCTCTGTAGTTTGTTTTTCCTCTCAAATGGCTACCCGAAATCAGGGTGCGGCCTATAACGGAAATGCGGCCCATGCGCAATGGCACATAATTTGCACACGCTTGCAACTCCGTTGGGGTCATGGCCTGAGCTGAGCTTTCGCGGATGTTTCTTTGACACCCCTAATTTGTTAAGGTAACCCTTTCGTAACAATTTATGAAATCGTCTGGACGTTAAACCTGACAGCGTAAGTTATTGCGGTATTTTCAGCTCTGGCGGCGCCGATTTCATGCCCAGTTACAGCAAGAATGCTTGTTTTTGCAAAACCCCCGGAATTCGGGACAACATACCGCGGGAATATGATGAAAAATCCGTGGCAAATGCGGCGATCGGTGGAAAATAGACCGGGGAAGTATCACGGCCGTGTTCGGTAGTCGGGGCGGAAGATGTATTGAGAAAAATCATCGCGCGGCCCACGAGCGATCCCAAATGGGGTTCCCCGCCGGGCCCGGCAAAAAGGTGCCGTCTCGGCTTTACAAGTGTGGCTACAAAGTAACCGCCTGCGCTAATAGTCCCCCGTATTATTTTCGCATTCGCGCTGAAATTCCCCGCTGCTTGCCCGACCAGCTTTCCGCCTTCCACGCTTTTTCACTCCCCGCAGATTTGACAGGAATTTAATGCCGTGTACCGAGAGCCGCCGCGGAATCCGACGGAAACATCCCGAAAAGTCATTGATTCCTCGCATTCCTTTCCGCACCCAGCTTCAGGCTCGGTAATTGTTCCATTATTGTTCACCTTTCACCAGTCACACACCTGATCTTCGTGGTCCCGTGCACCTTATCCGCTAGACCCCAGGTTCTCGACCTGAGCTCCGCGGAGCCCTAGGGCCGAGGCAATCCTCTGTTATTTCAGGAGAATGAAAACTAAACATTCTTTTTACATGATCTACCTTGATTACTGTATGAAGAAGCAATGCCTGGAAGAATAAAATACAGTAAAGACACTTTCATGTCCGTAACTTGAAGTACAAGCGATTTCGCTTTTTTGAGCAGTACTGTAGGGTACGTATAAGAATTTAAACGTTACGAAGAAGGCCGAATCAAGTTCACCTTCGGAAATACGACAGAACTGGGCTTTTGATTTAATTTGTTCCCCATTCACGGTCGAAGCAATAAAAAGCAGAACTGAACTGGGACTAACCTTTTGACTGGAACAGTTATCATTTCTAATATTTTTTTCGTTTGTTTCTAATATTGTTCCTAAATCAGGCTAGACTTCTGAGCACTGACCATTATCTTCGTTTTTAAAGGCCCATAAAATTTCGAGCATCTGCCCCGCAAGTTTTTTTTATTTGTTCGCATGAAGAATTATGTAGTTCTCTTTCAAATGGCGTGCTGTAACTTCGACAAATCGTTTGTAATACCAACTTTTTAAAGAGTTGAATATTCCAACTTTAAATCAAACGTTGGATGGCCAAGGATGATGTCATGGTGTATTAATGAACTGACATTCCTAAGCTTGTCTCCAGGAGTGTTGATTAGATATTCCTTTAGCCGACTCCGTGCTGGATGAAGAACACAAATCACAAACATTTTCTGACCGGCAATATATTTCCCAGCAGTCCCGACGAAAAGTTCATCCAAGGCGAGGAAATGTGAAAGCACATCTCTTCATGCGGCAGGAAAATAAATGAAGGGCAACGAAGCTTCGGAAACAAGGGTTCGTTTCAGCTCATATCAGCTGTCTTATGAGGCATAATTGGTCCCATTCACCATCTACCCGGCGGGCCGCAAACTGTGCTTCACTCCAACTCTACACCAACACCCGGGTTCTCCGAAAATCTTATTTTGAACTCATCGCAATTTCTACGTGGAACTTTCCAAGAATCGAAAACCGAATTGAGCATCATGGATACGAATTGAATTAGAACATTACAGAGCCAATCGGTGACGATTTTCCTTCAATGAAGCCAGTTCTTCTTTTAAAGAAAAAAAAAAGAATCAATGCTATACTATGGCTTTTCGACCAATGGTACATGTACTATTTTAGAACACAGGTACAATATTTGGCGTTACATAGAGATCTGAACATTGACGAATGCGAGGGACACAGAAAATCGAAAATACGCGATGTTTCATTTGAATTTTCGAGGGTTTATTGAGCGAATATTTTATTGGATAAAAATGTCAGTTCTTCTTCGGAAGAAAATATAATCAGTAGTATATACCATGACTTTCCATTCAATATGGTACACGTACCACTTTTAGAACGCAGGTACAGTAAACTTAATCTGGAATTACAGAGTTCTGAAAATTGGCTCATAAGAGGGGCACCGAAAATAGAATGTACTGTACACGATATTGCATTTTCGAGTGTTTTTTTAATGAATTTTTGATTGAATTCAAATCGTTGTTGATCAATTCCTAGGATGTGACACGCGTACAAAGATAGGTATCGTAAGTGATACAGTCAAAGAAAAGATCGAACAGTCTTGAACCCGACGAAGTACCAGATTTCTGTGTTTATTTCAGGTAATAGCAGATACTGCATATGGAGATGAATAAAACTTCGCATTTATTTCTGAAAAATATATGGTCGACGTTAGCTTTAAGTAGCCGTGAATGCTGTGCAGTTTCGCTTTTCTATTATAGAAGCACGGAGGGTTATCGAGGACATGCAGCTTCTGCCGGAAGTCTGAAAATGTCCTTCATGGTTTTTCAAATCCTTCACTCGCCAATGTATAAGCGTCTGCAACATCTTGAGGCATTACTGCAGGATACGCATTTCTAGGTATAGTATTGCGTAGCATCCGGATCTTCCTGGAAATCATGAAGAAGTCAACCATCTGAAGTCACTCGTGGATGGCAGTTGAAAGGGTGGACTCGTTTTCTTCTATTTTTCAACACATCAAAAAGCCTGATTCCAATTTTGTTTTTTGACTGGTATTAATCCAAGCGTTGGTCTGTTTACTTGAAAAATTCTCCATCATCCGAGGTTTGAATTTAATGCTGTACCCCAATTTTTTCCCGACGCTGCTGGACGGCATTTGTTTCTAGTCACCAAGTGCGGAGCGGAAAACGTGGACGCTTCGGAGCCGAGGATATTCCTGATTCGTCAGTTAATTTATTGTTTTTTAAGAGCAAGGAATGTGTACTCGGGCTCTCTTTCGTGACCAAAGGTACGTGATTTAGGTAGCATCCAAGGAACACCGCCATCACTCGGATCATTTGCTGGGCTGGTTTGGATTCAGGAGGCCGCCAGAGGTGCTGCAGCTCACCAGGGGAATGTATCCATGTTTTATGAGTGATTGATGCATAAGTGGGGCTGCTCGCGGGGGTGTGTCTCTAAACGCGGCGAACAATCGGACTCGGGCTCGTAAAACATCCCCGTGCCCCGCTGCGGGCCGGTTCAGATTGTTCCGTCTTAATTAGGAAGACGCTGCAGTTCTCATTGCCTGCAATAAGCCGCCCGGCCCCTCGTGGACCCTTTGCGGCTGTCGAGAAGGCATGATTCCGGTGAGAAACGCCGCGCCGACGGGTTCCGCAGGGGGGCTGTTATTTAGAAGCAACTCCTCACCACATGCTTTCGACATATTCAGAATCCCTCGTTCCTGATTTAGTTTCTACTAGTCAGACTGATGCTGGCAACAGAGGGTTCAGAAACTCCAGACACGCTGGAAAAAAGTGAGTCGGGGAGACTATGCGGGGTTTTGTTTGTTTTTTAATGGGTAGATTAAACGAAGGTATTAAGCACAATTTTTATGACTTCACAGATTTCCCTTGATGAATCTAGCTTCAAAATGAGCCCTATCACGAAGCTTTCCAGAATTGGCAGGCAGGGTTTGTAATTTTCCAGTTTTAAAATGAGACCAACATTTTTAATGCATACGTATGTATTTTATATTACACATGGGGAGTCCCAACAATTAAGTTTGATATAACCATAGTAAAAAATCTGAGGATGCCCGGAAATTCTTTTGTGGCAATGCCGAAAGCATAATTTAGATTTTGTTTTTCAGCAAGATTTTCAAGTGAGTGAACTCTACGAGCACACTCTTCAACGTTTAACCGATAGCAACGACCGACGAAGGCAGACTGATGATAGAAGATCGTCTTCTTGAGGACTAAATTGGCAGGAAAAATGTGCTGTTAACACTTCTATGTGAAGAGCACCTACATTTTGGGATTATTGGTTGAAATATTAGAATATTATCGTGTGGTTTCTGGTTCAAGGAAACGGAAAGAAAAACTTGCTGGTATTGAGTCTCTAACATTTTTACCATTTTTTTTCGGGAGCCGGAAAGTTAATCGAGGAGCTGATGCATATCTCAATTTACAAGATGTTACAGAGGTCTCATCAACATCATCTTGTTGCTTTTTTTCCAGCAAGTAAAACATACTCGCAGTGGATTCCTGATGACTGAAAGAAATGCTGAGTGCTGAAATGTGTTGAATAAAAACACACTGGAAACCAGGTTCTGTTCACGACTCAATACGCAATACTGCACTATTCTTCCGCGCAAAAACAGGTGGACTCCGACATTCTCTCTCTCTCCCTCTTAGTCTATAGCGATATTTGAGAAACCAAAACATTATCCGTTTTAGCCATGATATACCGTAGAGGAAAAACAGGCTGTCCGACGGAAAACATCTTCGTTTCGAAAATATTGGTGTAAAAAGAATAGAGTCAACATGCTTTCGCTTGAAAAAAAAAGGTGCGTAGAAGAAGCGGTGGCATGCGTGCCCATGAAATTTTGACCATAAGGCAGTCTTCGAATATAATATTTTCTGTAATTTCCAATGATTTTTCTTCGCATTCAAACACGGTGTGAATGTCTTGTATCTGAATCAACGATTCAAGTGTGCGAAATAAAAATTCACGTTTTACACATATCTTAGCTTTTTTCTGGTAATCAAGGAAGCTAATGAGCGATTCGTAAGCTATGAGATATTTTTTCGTCATTCGTCTAATTAAAACATGCCCAATCACAAAAAATTCGAAGAACCACGTGAAATGTACGTTTCGAAGTCATGCTGGAGGTAGATCATACGAAACATGACTGTATGAGTTGGTACGAGAAGGGTTCTAAGTTCATGCACGGCGGCAGAATGTCAGAGAGAAAATTATCATGGTAAAACTTGCATACATTATTTGCCCCTCCGAACACAGTATACGTAGCTAATTTTGCTGGTTTTACACACAGCAAAAATATAATTTATTGCTGTCTTTCCTTGAAAAAAGAGACATTCACACTAGCGGGACATTATCTTCACCTTTCTAAAATGTTGACGGATTTACTTCCTGAAGGACTTCAGCGAAGATTCGGAATAGATAAAACCCCCTTGCTCTCTAGACCGAATATTCCGTTGTCGTCATGGGGCTTGAGCTCTTTTGTTTTAAAAGAAACCTGTAGGTAATCTATCCAGATTTGTATAAAGAAAGAGGTGGAAGAGACTTTTAAAAGTAGGGAATCCTTTTACCATTCCTCGAAGACAAATTGAGTTCTCGCGATATGCATAAAGGACCAGGATGGGACAATACGCGTATTGAGTTCTAGTTCACACGAGCATTGATGCAGTTGCACAGAATGACTGACCGGGTTCCCCGTTTAATTTGTACAGAACAACGATCATCTCTTTTTTTTTCAGTGTTTATTTGTTTTGAAGCGTCTGAACATTTCCTCCGCCAGTTTCTTTGCTTCACTCAAGATTTGAAAAGGGACAATTTTTTCGAGGTATTCTAGCTACTGTATTTTGAACATATCCTTCCTTTATTTTGAACAAGAACAACTCGTGACTCTTTCAGTCTTCGCGATTCTTCGCATTCAAAATTTAAGTAATCTACCTTCCGAAGTTCACACTTCAGTACAGAACGTTGACCTTGGCGTTCGAGAGAAGCTCCTCTAAGAAGCTCTGGAAAAGTGTGAAATTGTTTCCAACTTTGTTTCAATATACATGTACCAGAAAGGGTCGATGGCCAGCAGACAATACTAAAAAAGGAGATTAAGTTGGCCAGATTCGTTCGGAAAATGACTCTTTTCCTGCTCGCTCGCGTGTGATGCCTTTTCATTAAAGGTCTTCCCGAAAAATAAAACCGTCATCGGTTTGATCGATCAGGCAGACCTTTTCGCCGGATGGTTTCCGATTGGAGCCAAGGATTCTCAGTCCACACAGGCGAGGTCGTTTCCCTCCACGCCCCGGATTTTTGCGCACTACCCCAAAAACATGCGTTTAGGGATTCGAATCAGACCGGGATTGGTATTTTTGGCTGCTGCTCTGGTGGCCCTG
This sequence comes from Notodromas monacha, assembly GCA_905338405.1. Taxonomy (NCBI): domain Eukaryota; kingdom Metazoa; phylum Arthropoda; class Ostracoda; order Podocopida; family Cyprididae; genus Notodromas; species Notodromas monacha. Next base: position 34,485 of record CAJPEX010002126.1, read on the forward strand.
GCGACCGTGGGGGTGCGATATGTCCTTCCGTCCCCGCACTTCTTCGTGCCCCGGAGCCTCATTGTTTCACGGGGGGAAAATCGGGGATTGCAGGCTTTGCAGGGGCACTTTAGGCGGGGCTGCTTAGCCCACCCCGCAGCTTAGGTGCACATGGCGGCGATCGGCGGGTGCGTCGCGCGTGCGCGAAAAAGATCTGCTACCCCCCTCCCTCTATATAGCGTGCACTTGTTTTCGCGACCAGAGATGAAATTGGAGCTGTGACGAGCACCTGAGGCCGTGCGAGACGGTAATTGGGGTTCTCGATCGCCATCAGGAACCCACGATGTTGTTCCTTAATCTGCAGCGCGCAGGGAATTCCCGATTTCGAGCTGAATTCTCCAGTCTGCTCGATTCGCTGTGCGGAAAATTGGAAGAAAGGGTGATGCGAAACGTGCGGAGCATCATTTATCAAGCGATAAATGGTGTCCTCGTGGTGCGAACTCCCTTTATCCTTTAAACACAACCTTTAGCGGTTCCCTGGCGCATATCGTGACTTTTTTCTTAGGTACAATTAAAGGGAGAGTCCATTAGTTTTGCGACTCAGACGCTTGACGTCACTAGCTCCGGAAGGTTTCACGCGTTGAAAAAAAAAAGAAAGAAGAATCAACCCACCTTTGACAGAAAATTAATCTTCTGTCACCCTGCTTTGAAACAATGTGATAAAGAGGGCTTCAAGAGTGTCTGCCCATGTCCAAATACGGGCGGAGTTATGCAAGAGCAGGTGTGCAAATTGCGTTGAATATTTCATACGGAATACTCTACTTCATTGGAACCGACAGGGATGATGGTAGAACAATGCTGAAGTAAGGTGATTTGACGGAAGCCTTTTGTAGAGCTAAAAAAAATCCCTGCTCTCGTATTACAGTATAATCAAGGTAAATGCTTCTGGACCATTCCTTGTATAGTTCCAGTCCGTCGTTCGATCTAAATTGGCCTCACGCTGCATTAAATTTATAAATGTTTCGTCTCTCATTACGTATTTCTTTCTTACTGCGAGGGGCTTTCGTTGATGCATTGGTTAGCTGGAATCCCAGAAGAATCACGACGAAAGGAAGAAAATAGCAGAATCCATCGCTCACTTTCCTGAATTTCTCTCGTTTAAAGGCTTTAAAAATTGCTAAAACTGGTTCTGGTCCTGAAGGAAAAGTAATGTTTGGCCACCGGAGAAGAAACCCTATTTTCGAATATAAAAGTCAAATGACTTTTTGAGCACTGGTTTCGCGTGTTGCGCCAAATTTTCAGACTATACGACCTCGCCCAAATTGAGACCGCCTGTCCGCGTTTCTGCTGCGATTGGCAAAGATTGCTGGGCAACTGATCCATCAAAGTTTCTGACCTAAGCGGTCTGCCCAAATAACCTCATCGCTCACGCACCGCCAATATAACTTTTGCACTCTCCTAATTACCGACCTGGCACTTGATTTCTTCCTTTCCTGCACACCGCTGACTTTTTTCTCTCTCGACGCCTGCGCTTTATAGAGGCAACATCATCTGTTCATCAAGGTTTCAGTGAGCTGATAGTCGAGAAGCTCTTAAGAAACCAGTTCGGAATCCGAATGCCAAGAACTATTTAAGCTCCATCTGGCTAGGCAGATCTGACGGTAAAGACCTGATTTCCCCAACGAACTCGAGGGTTGGTTCAAAAGTTTTATTGCGCTGGTTTCCGAGTGCAATAAAGACAGCGGCGATCCCGTTTATTGTTTTAGGGTTTTGTTTTCCGCGGGCATTCGGAATTTGCGGAAATCGTGCGAACGCGGACCCGCTTTGTTTTCCGGTGTTGAGGCAGGAATGATCCTCGCAGGTCCGGCACTGATGAGCCCAAATTACGGCCAGTGTTTTTCCATCTCCCCTTCGGAAATGTGGCAGCGAAATCTTGCAGCTACGCTTTTCTGGAGCTTAGATCACCTGTGCTCCTCCTCGTTCGCGCAAACAAGTGTGCACGGCCGGGGTGGTGTTGTGTTTTGACACGTTTTTCAGGTTTACATTTTAGACACTTGGAAGGGATGAACAGAGATTGCCAAAATAAAAATGGTGTGAGCATATACTCGTACTGTATATCTATGGCACATTTTGTGCGTTTTCCTTGCCTTCTCCAGACACCAGAATCACGCTAGCTTATTAGACCTGCATAAAGGATATCTGCCGCACTCGAAGACGAATTAGAAAGTTTCGCAGATCCGATTTCCCCCAAAAAGATCAAAATTTGATCTATTTGTAATGCATCTAACACTGCAGACCTTACAAAGAAGATGCGATTTATTCAGAATTTTTGTACAGTGCTCTAAAAATGTTCCCTGGATTAAAAAAAAACTGTACTTCAAATCAATTTGAAATCTCATTGAAACTCCAGGAAAAGGCTTTTCCGTGGCATGCGTAATTGAATTTAGTGGGTTAGCGTTCAAAAAACTCGCGGCTTCTTTTAGAGAAAGTACAGCATGGAATTAGATAAACTTGAACATACATTTTCATTCTTCAAGAACATGCATACCTTCTTTGAAATGACGAAGTTTCTGTTATCAAAATAATTCAAAGATTGAACAGAGAAACAGGTTTGTTGGACACAAATCGAATACTGTAAGACTAAAACTATAATCATCTCGGGGAAGTCAATTAGTGAGCGTACGGAGGTACTCTTTTTTTCCTCGAGGTCTCACTTTTATTGCTAGTTAATGCCGTCTGCTGCACCGAACTCAAACGAAAGAACCACAAGATCCCCTCGTGGTCTCAAATTGATGAAATAATAATTGGGAAACGAAGCGACGCGGAATTAAAAAGGCGCCATATGGCGGCTTAGTCCGGCGCGAGCTATCCGCGCTCGTCGTCAGCGGACTTCGGCAGGAGGATGAGTCGTGTAAGTGCTACCGTGTAATTAGGCGGGGCGAAGGAGCTTTCGGAGGAAAACAAATGCGATTGATAGCTCCGACGACGGGGAGGGAAAAGCCTCCTGAACCGCGTCGACGTCGCTTCCTGTTGTCACCGACGTTCAAAGTTGCCATTTTACCTGGAAATCACCTGGATTTTCTACGAGTGGTGCATCATTCACACGTGGCTCACGAGCGACTCACCTGGCGGGTGGTACGCCAGCCTGTCTTGTAGGTTCAAAACCATCGTGAACCCTACTGGACTTGAAAGACGTCCGCACACAATGTGCCAGCTTCTAGATCAATGCTTTTCGAAGCATGGTACTCACATGCCACTAGTCACATTCTTCAAGTGGTGTGTGCAAAATTATCTATATAAGAAAAAAACGAGCTTTAGCATTGCATTTGAATTCCTATTCTCATGCCTCAATAAGGTAAATCCAGATTTAATTTTTAGAATAAATGAAGAAATTGAAGGTTGATTAGGAGTATTAAACCACTTTTTTTTTTTACCTAAGTTGATGAAATTTTGCGATGTCACTACTTGGGTAATTGATGCGCCCGGAATGTGACTCTACAAGCATTAGAGTATCCTAAAAGCTTTAGAATAAAAAAAATCAGAAACGCACGATCTATATATCTTCGATGAGCATAAAACTGACGACTTCATGAGTGTCATGCCAAATAAGCAGTACCAGGGTTTTTAAGCTGTAGTATGCAAGTCAGGTGGTAATTCGCCTAATTGTTTTTTTCGGAAAGTTTTACGAAAACACTGCCATACCCAAAGAAGTGTCGTAATCTATGAAAAAAAAAGTTGTTGCCTCAGATGACACCTTTGAAGAATAGGTAAGTCCCAATTTTACCCACGAGAAGCGAACCCGGCTTTTCCCAGCAGCAGTGTTGCGTCGTAAGGCTGATAATTCAACTTGCCGGGTAATTACCGGTGTCAGGGTCCCATGAAATATTGCTCACGATTCGTGATACATGGCTGCGCCTTTTTATACCGATAGCCAAGAAATGGAATGATGCATGACGCATATCGCTAAGTGCAGGTTATGATAATTGACATGAAGCAACAAACTGTGTAAAACACACCACGTTCTCCTCGTTCAATAAATGACTCACAGCGATTAATCGCGAGCAGTAATAAAATCGAAACTGATCGAAAATAAAGTTTCTTTCGAAATTTCATTAAATCCTGGGTGTTTTCTGTGTCCTAGCTCTGTGCAATTTACGCAATTGTCTAACTATCATAAGTTTGAGTTCGGAATAACAATATTTCTGCGGCAAAATGAATAAGGAAATCTAGCTCTGTAGCACTTGAATCATTCTCCGCATCTTCTGGAAGCTATCGAAGCATCAACATTCGAAAGGAATTTTTTCGTTATGAATGCATCAACATTCTATCCCAGCAACCAAGTTTCGTTAATAGAAATTTTTGGCAGAGCGAGAAGAAAATTCTTGGAAGGTTTTGAAACCTTTGATAGATATGGAATTGAATTTAAAATGATTCAGGCTTTATTTTTCCTTCTTAGCGTTTGGTAGAGTCAATTTCAGCATTATGCACGCTTAAAATGTTTTGCGGCAACACTGAAGGCATTTCCCGGTGATCTTGATTAGGGAAGTTGGCAGGATGTTCAGGAAGCGTGGAATCTAACATAAATTTCCCCCGAAGCGCCAGAGGAGAGGGTGTCGAAAGCTGTGGGAAAGTAGGAAATGCGCACAGCTGAGTGCATGGGGTGCCAGGTGAGGGGGTGGACTTCTTATTGCTAACAAGTTTGACCCCGTGGTTTTATTCCCACCGGCCTATTCTGCCCCCATCAACTGGTCTCAGCACCGTGGAATGCGCTCATTTTGGATACACTTGTTGCTTCCCATCCAGCATTAATTGCGATGCAAGCCACTGAGGGCGAAAGCAACTTAGAAATTCCCTGTCACATTTCACCCCGTAGTAAAATGTATTCGGCTCATGGGATTCGCGAAGAAACGGACGTTTTTCCAAGACTGTGACCAATTTTCGAATCCACTGACGACGGCAGAATAATATTTTTATGGCTTTTTTTTCTGCAGACACTCGGAATTTCTCGAAATATTGCAAACCCGTTTTGTTTTCAGGTGTTAATGAGTAAGAGAAATTATCTTCGGTCCGGTATGGATGAGGCAAATGGTAGACACTGTTTTTCTATTCCTCCTTCGGACTCAAAATCTGATGGATCAATTTTTCTCGGTCTCATTTGAAGAGGAGCACAGATGGGAACACAGCTGAACGAAAGTTGCGCCACAGCAGGGAAAATTGTGGTCGGTTGATCTGTTTCAACCGAAATCAAGCAATGAAGTGTATCCTCTACCAGCTTCAAGTGCTATAAAAAAGTAGTCATTTCTCCCTGCCCGTACTTCACACTACCACGATTCTAAAAAATATGACTTAGTCGCAAATAAGTCTTAACAATTTGTGCATCTCTTGAAATACGGCGCTAATACAGTACTGAAATAATATAATTATTTCAGTGCTCTGTGCTATTATCGATGAGGACTATTCCTCATGCTAAAACCAGTACCCGAAAACCTGTGCGCTTTAACAAATATGTTGCTTCTCCACATTCGTAATCCTTGTAAAATATTCGAAGTTCGGACATCGGATCGAATTTCTCCAGTTTACCTGTTGGAAACCATCATGAGAATGGGGCACTATTTATTTTTTTTAAAGACAGATTTGGGTTTGGGGGAGGTGGGTACTGTGTATGGCTTGCGTTACGTGTCCTACTTTCAGGGAGAAGTGGTACTTGACCATTAATAAACTTGAATTTAAGTCAAGATTGTCTTTTCCCGAGCCTAAGGTCCTTTACTACGTAGAATTCTGTGAAATTTCTGATGTCCTAGTCAATAAATATTGCGGAATGATTTAAATAACCTGAACAAATTCACCCTACAGGTTCATGAGGAGAAGATTGACCAAAACTGTTGGTCTACGACTGGCAACAAAATATGGTATTGCTGCAACAACTTTGAAGCGAGATAATTCGTGCTTTTTCTGAGCTGGCTCAAAATGTGTGACAATGGTATAGGAACCCACCTCGTGCCTGAACCCAAACGAGAGACGTCTCCCCCTCCTCCGCCGGGTTTACCGGAACCGATAGTGAAGTCAGCCTTCAGTCCGTTCAAATGAACACTATTAGCCGGGTTTTGCGGTCATGCGGGGAACCTAATTACCGTTGTATCAAGGACTAGAAATCCGTTGGCTTCTCCGCCGCGGCTGACGCTGGGTCGACGCAGGAAAAAGTTTCGAAACCTGTGACGAAAGGCTCTCGTCGGGGCACTGGGCACCAGGAAGAAGATGAGCAATGCGGGAAACCCACCTTACGCGACGCCACACCACACCAAGAAGCTCTTCTCGGGGCAGACCAGGTGCCACGTGCGGATCGCACCTGGCACAAGACAACGGTTGATTTTTCTCTCATCTCCTCACGACTAGGAATTATCAGGAGTCACCGACCCCTTTTGATACGATTAAACTAGCCGAAACTACCATTTTCTTGCAGCTTCACAGCAACCGCTTGTGCCTAGGCAACGCCTCATCATGGTCATCATGCGAAGAAGCTGCTTCGACACCGCTGAGAGAAGCTCTTTGTGCATAGATCAGACGAAGAAAAAAAGAAAGACGCAGCCTGGCTTTTCAGACAGCGCGAATTATACAAATAATGAGCCGCGGTTAATTTTCTTCCGGATCTGGTGCAGCCATTTGCGCCGCGGAAAAGACGGGTTTCAGTCACGCATTTCTTGGCAAACTAAGTTTCTCGGGGTCTCGTTCGACAAGCATGCCTTGTGGTCTGGGTGCCTGTGCGGCGTGTTTCGCAAGGCGATTAATAAATGTTTCGAGCCTGCGCCGCTCAATTTGGGCCCATCCCGGGCCGCTTTTTTAGCCTTTGTTCGTGTGAGGTACGCCTCATCAACAGTACCGAACCCTGTTCGGCATCTGGGTCTTTGAAACTTGCTTACGAAGTCCGAATGCTGGGTGAGATTCCGCCGACGGAGGCTATATTTTCATGGATGGACCGCGTCATTATTCTAAGGACTTCTCACGGGTTCTCCATGATCAATTTATTCACGTTTTCCGGGTATAATTGAATGTTGACTCAATCGATGCCCTGCTACGATGCGAGTTACTTCGAAAACTTTTTCTGTAGTTTCCACCTGCATTCCATTTTTTCTAAGTAAGGGGTTTTCATGATTCTAGGGACTTCTCATGAAATATACACGGTCAATTTTCAATGAATATTATAGTCAAAAGTTGTTCTGCTCTGTATAGTTGGGTAGTTCGAGAGTTTCATCAGAAAAATTCGTTATATACTGTAACATATTTTTGGGTGCCTCGATTTCTGAGTAATAATCCTCCGACTACTGGAGTTGGAATAAAATGAAACGAATATCAATAAACCGCTACTTGTTTGCCTTAACGGCAAACAAGTCAACGGCATTTCTTCAACGGCATACAAATTTGTTATGCATTTTAAAAATTTTAGGAAACCAGAAACCCACATTATTTGGCACCCAAAAATGACTTGGATCAAAACGTTTTTCATCAGATCACGGATGACGGATCAGAGGCATCATAAAGTATTGTAAATTTTTGAAAATATGTTTCTTACTTCGTCTTCTCAAGTACGGTGAAACCGCTTACCTCCCCTACAATGATAGGTCAAATTTTCATCCCTTGGTTTTCTCTCATTTTCAACCTAACTGAGAAACATTTTAAATGGTAACCAGGAAACCATCATAACGTACTCTGTATAGGAAGTATTGTATGTCCATTCCCATTCATCTAAGACTTGAAAAAAGGAAGCTCAAGACTGAAAAACGCAAGAACCAAACTTGTATTTTCCTGTGAAACAAGAATCACGCGTAAGTTTATTATGAAGTGTTCACTCCAGCTCTCGGGCATTGTTAAAGAAAAATCCGTGACTGAAAATCGTGTTCCACAACACGGCGCGCTTTAAACGTCAGAAATAGAAAACATTTTCCTTTCAAATCATTCTTGAAGTTATCAAACGCACAAGATAACCCGAGAAACAATTTTTCGGTGTTTGAGAAATATTTAGCAGGATATAAGGCGGCAAGGCACAGTACTGTATTTACCTACACGTTCTTGTAAACCAAGGATTTTTTGAAACTAAAATGGCCGATAGATATTGACGCCCTCAGCAATAGCTGGAATTTCTTATTCGTTTGCATTGTTTTTTTTTCATTTTTCAACGCACCCGCTGAACTGGGCAGACAATGTTGTGCGACACAGCGATTGAAGAATCAATGGATCAGATGCTTACATATATTTTTCCCCCTCTTGCTGGGTCAGACTTGTTGATCACTTGCCATCAATGGGCTGGTGATTTGCCTCTAAATCTCGTCCGCAGGTGTTGCTGATGAGACGAAGCAACGAGAGGATTACGGGTCTCAAACTTTGTTGGAACACGACACTTGCTGAACGGAGTACGAAAAAGTTGACAAGGCCTCGTCCCGGAACGCATCCCATCGGCTGAGCTCTTCGTTTCTCGAGTTTCATGCCACTTCCCAATGGCCTGGCTTATCAGCCTCTGTGCTGCTGCTCAGGGTAAAGGGTTATTTAAAAGTTTCGAACTGCAGTTCCGCGAAAGTTTCGGCGAAACTGTGCGATTAACCTTTCGGGAAAACTCAGCGTCGAATTTAACGCAGATCCACTCAGCGGATGCTTCTGACTAATGCTGAGTATATTGCTCAATAAAAAACTTTTTAAATTATCTCGCTCTTTGCACTCAGACAATGCTGTACGTTGCTCCTTCCGGTATATCTCGTGAACTTGTTGGACATCCAGGTTGGTTGATTATCCGGATTTGCGATCTATGAAAGCCATCGAGGCATCAGGTGTCAAGACCTCCTGAAGGTGATATGAGAATCTCCGCTCATATTTTGCGGCCGACGGAAGCTGATCCCGGAATCATCGTGAAACGATTCATTCAAGTTTTAAAATTTTTCCAAAAAGTCAATGGGCATTCGATTACAGACCACATTGCAGTCGTCCGCATTTGACTAATAAATGACATGGTTGGTAATAACGGTTGTACAGAATACGGGAATACTGTATTCAAAAGTTTTGGCCACGGCGATCAATATTCGATATTCAAAAGAAGACGAATACTTCTCTCTGTTTTTCAAATAAACTGGTGCCTGAGTAAAATTCCTTTAAAAAATAAATAGATTTCTTTGTGCGCATGCAATATTTAATCCTCGAATATTCCAGATTTTTGCGGGCCTTTGGATTTGCCTCCTCATTCAAATCAAAGCCCAAGATCTGGATGCGGCCGATAATCACAAATCACATGAACACGCTTTCACGAACATGCATTTCAGTTCTTCTTCAGTCATGAAAACGTATGAAATAACTGGAAGCTATTTTTTGGCTGAAACATGACGGGCATGATTTATGGCGTGGAAGAGGCTGCAATGAAATCGTGTACTGCGCTTTGCATGGCTGCGTCGGTTCCTGAGGAAGGTATAAG
>CAJPEX010002127.1:0-43890 GCA_905338405.1 Notodromas monacha
CTAAAGGCGTTTACGGGCAGGACGATTACAAACATTCGAGTCAGTGAGCCTTCCTCGAGAAGTTACACCGTGATCAAAATCGTACCGCACGAGAAACTTAGACGGTGAGTATTTCCGATGAGCCTTATCAAAAATTTTATCCAGTTAATTAAAATCAGGTCATTCATTATTGTTAAGCTTCATGAACGATTTATCCTCTCGTGCAGTCGTGTCTAACCGAAAATTGAACGAGTCTTTTCTCGCTTTGTTGTCTGATTTCCACGCGCCGTTTAAAAAATAAATGAATAAAATACGCTCGACGAGACGCACCTCTTCGGCTTTTTTTTTTTGCCAGAAAAACGAAATCTGTTTTTGCTTGATCGTAAAACGCACTTTTTTAATTTTTAAACTTTTACTAATAACGTCCTTGCTTGAATTGCCGGCTTAATCGGAGTATTCGGAGATACACTAACAAAAAAAAATCAAGGTTCGAATACTGACTGCAGCTCATCATGCAAATTTCTATAATTTTTTGCACGAACCGACTCATGCCAGACCTGCGCACGGAAACGATATTTCTGTTGTCAAACTGGACAAGGACATAATCTTCAACGAAAATACAAAACCCGTGAAGTTACCATACACACACGCCGAGGATCCCCCAGGTAAAACCTCATCCAAAGCATTTCTAATTCTTATTTTGATACAGAATTAGGATCAATAAAAATGGAATAAGAATCATCGTTCTTTTTATCTCTTTTTTTCATTTTCGGCTGGATTGATTCTAACGCAAATCACTCTCAATCAATCACTAAAACTAAAAATTGCATATACTTTACTTGGAAGAAATATAAAATTGTCTTTAAAATGTATAAATATTCAAAATTGAATAACAATAATATATTTTTATCATTGCCTCAAGGTTGTGATTCTAATGCTTTCAAGCTTAAAAAAGAATGCATTTGCATGAACTCGAAAGCATCTTCGATTCTTCATCTGACGGAAAAAAATAAATAAAATGATATTCAGCTCTCTCTTCTATTTTTTACGGCTTTGCGCGATGATTTTAATTCTACGCAGAAAAAACGCCAATCCCTCGATGGAATTGAATCAATTCTTGATCCTTTTTTTCTGGCAGAAAAAAAAATGGAATAGCAGTATACATAGTTCTCTAGTACAGTATATTTCTATCTTCAGTTGGTGTGGTTCTAAAGCTTTAAAAAGCATTTCCATATGTCAGTAAAAGCATTTTTAATTCTTCTTTCGACACTGTAGGAATAATAAAAATGTAATGATGAATTCTCGCATCTTCAGCTGGGGTGATTCTAAATAGGCTTCGAAACAGCATTTTTATGCCATTGGTAGCATTTTCATTTCGATTTCTCGCATGGAAAGGAATTGAATACTTTCATGTACCAATTGAAAAATAATCCCAGTACTGTATATATATATATATATATATCTTATTCTTTCCTCAGCTGGTGCGGTTCTAACGCTCCCGGGATACGGGGTCACGAGTGTTGACGGGCCATTGGCCCCTCAAATGCAATACGTGACCATGAAATACGTTTCGGACAAGGAGTGTCAGAGCCTTCTGAGAGCCTATGCCAGATCTCTCGTCATTGTTCCTGCCCAACTTTGTGCCGGTGGGGAAGCCGGCAAAGACGGATGTCAGGTAACATTTTTTTTTGAAATACAGTAGTCCAAAACAGTACAGTACCTGCTGCCCAACTCAGTAAAGGGCCAAGGGCCACATTTATACATTTCTGTTTTTTGACAAAGGACTGCATTGCAGGGATGGATGGTCCTTGCTGTGGCCCACAATAGGCATTAGTTTTAGAGGTTCCAAATATTCCCCATTTTAAATTAACATTTAAAAAATGTAATTCAGTGCTATGCATTGAATCACAAGCCTATTGTTGAGGAGAAAACAAGAGAGGAAACCGATGAAGGTTTCCTCCTCAATCAAAGCTAAAAACAATTTGATTTTAAGAGTCAGTCTGTCCTGATCTCCCTTGAAAAATTATCTATTTCTTTTGATTTGTGCGCACAAATCTGTGTTACTCCTGTGACTTATTCAAATGCTTTGTGCATTGTTTGTGCTCATTCTTTGCGTTCAACTCTGCTGAAGATCATAATATAAATGATTGAAAAACTAGGAATATATTTTCAAATTCAAGGAAACCCCTTGAGTATGTGTTCTTGGCATTCAAAAGGCGGATTCCCTGCATTTTTATTTATATTCTTTTGTGATCCTTGATCACACGTATAGCTTTATAAAATTTTTGAAGAGGTAATAAACAACATTTTGAAAGTTCAAATTCCTTTTTCAATACGTATTTGAATTGAAAATTTTGGGAAGGGAACATGGAATGGATGAAGAGTCTCTGATGTGGGCTGAATCCGGCCCGCGGGCCATATGTTGGGCAGCACTTATTGATGAGATATCTTTGAAGGAATAGACCCTAAAGTAGTTGACCGTAAGTCCCAACGAACGAAGACGAACCTATAAAAAATTTAGTAATTGTTATAATTAATGACCTGTTCGAGACAAGCGTACTAGGATATGCACTGTTTTGTGAAACACGCTTCTTTGGAAACATGCTCACTTGCACGATCATAAGAACACCCAATACTTTCAAAAATACCAAGCAGTCCCACTTGAATTTTAGAGAAAAGGACTTGAGATCAGCTTTTCATTGCAAATAATTTGAAAGTGATTCCGTATTTACTCAAGTACCAGCACGTGCCCTTGCACAAGACGCGCACCCCAGTTTAACATGGTTGAAAATCAAATGTTTATTTAAAATTATAGTGTTGAACAAAGTAATTCCGTACCATCAAAGATTTAAGAAGATGCATCATTTTAATTGAATTTGAGCCAAACAAAATTCCCCTTTCATTATTCTCACCCACAAAATCACTTATGGCTCGGATCCCACCAGCATTAAGTTCCTAATTTCTGTTTACTTCAAAATTTTTGAAGTACGATTTTTTCGCATGCCACGCGCACCCCGCTTTTCTGTCTTGATTTCCCAGAAGAAGAAAAATATGCGCGTGGTACTCGAGTAAATAGGAAGTTACAAAATTCTAATGATTTCTTTGTTCCAGGGCGACTCTGGGGGGCCGCTTTTCGACTCAAGTGGCGTCCAAGTCGGTATAGTTTCATACGGCTTTGGCTGCGGAAGTCCCAATACACCCGGGGTTTACACACAAACCTCACACTTTTTGCCTTGGATCAAACGGAATACCAATTTTTGATTCGATATCATTACAAAAAACAGTCGAAGGAACTTTAAAAAAATCAACGCAAGGATATGGACCGAAACAAAAAAGGATGAACATAACCCAAAAATCGAGCCGATGTTAATCCCGAGTTTATTCGAATATATAAGACGCCACTGAGAATAAAACGCACCTCGATTTATAATTGCTAAAAATAAAGCTTTTCGCTGTACAATTTACGCACCTACGCATCTTCATTGTCTTTAAAATCAGATGTCACGTGATTTCATTTGAAATCCAGATTCGACCTTGATTTTGTCAAACACTTTCAACTCGAATCAACATGTTTAATCATGAGCGATGCCATCATCTTCAACAGCAAATGTTTGCGACGATGTTTTGATGAACAAATTTTTTTTTTTTAAGATAACGTTAATTAATACGTAATTCATACGCATGAGCAGCGAATCTAAGTATCCATGAAATGTGACCGAATAAACGATTGAAATTCCCCTAAAATCCTATCCATAATGTTTGTCATGTTCATTTAATTTACTGAATCAGATATTAAATTCTTAACAAAGCGTTCAAAAACACTGACCCGATCGAAAACGAATCTGCGGAGAATAGGATCAAAGATTAAATTCGGGTGACACCCTTTTTCAAATCAAAAAAAATATTATGAAATGCATAAGTCTTGCCTCTGAATGTGAGTACAAATAATATTTTCAAGACGTATTCATTGTGTTACTCCTTTTAACAATTTGAAATATCCAAAACGAAACTTTCAAGAGCTCTCCAAATTAAAATTAGGCCGAAACTCTCAGCAAAATTGCACATACCGTACCTGAAAAAAATCAAAATATTAAAAGCATATTCTATAAAAGATACGGCAGAAGAAATCATCAACTTGAACATATAATGAGCGAAAATCGTTTAAGATAGGCAAACTCACCAACAATAAATAGGAATTTTGAAGCAGCATACAAGAGATTAATTTTCAATTTTTTCCTGAATTTCAAATTAGAATATCTAAAATTTCGCTAGGATTCTTGAAATCAGCGGGTATTCCTTCAAATAAAAATAAAAAATGAAGCAACCGTTCGTCTTTTGGGAATTATCTATTATCCTTCAGAAAGTACGTGTATCACGCATATAAATATACAGTATGTGGGTTTATAAGTACTGTACTATCAAAAGCGTCCGAATCACATTCGAAAATCGCTTGAAATGACAAAAGACGAAAGAAAAACGCAAGAAACGAAAATTGACGGGGATAAACTCTTTTGAAATAAGAAAGTCATCGCACTCAATCTACAAACACGAGCGGACATTTGATCGTAGCCACTTTGAACGCAAACGCTGCCCAGTTTTCCACTACTGCGCGTTCGTGCCATTTCTTTAAGTCTCGCGAAACTGCCTGTTCCATTCGGCACGTTTGCAAGGATAAATCTGCGCAAACTGCCTCGGAATTCCGAGCATTGAAAAATAATCCGTGCGTGACACCACGACTTGCAGTTCCGCGAACACAAGACACCTGTTTTAACCGAGACATGTGCATAAAGATCAAAGTGATGGAATTAAATCGCCGGGTCTGAATTCACTATACAAATAAATAAAAAATAATTGCAACAATCTTCATATATACGAGGGTTCTAACAAAAGTTCTCGGAATATAAATGAAAATGGCGTCTAATCGAACTGAACAAAAAATATTCTTTAGGGAATACGTATTCTTTGGCACACGAAAAATCAGCCCTGTTTGACAATTTTTAATGTTTTGAAAAATTCATAACTTCATATCACAGAAGCACTCAATCACATGTTATCAAAATTTGTTTTAGAGAAAGCATCGGCTGTCTTATTTCTGTTATAATGATTAGTAATTACTAATCATTACCAATTACTAGTTATTAATTAGTAATTAATCACTGAGGCATTAGTAATTTCGCTTGTAATAGAAACGGGAAAATACTGTATATAAATGATACAGGTTAAATCATCGTACAGCAAATTTCCAGGCATCCCGAAAAATTGTTCGTGAAATTACTAAAAATTCCCGATTTTGTTCGATAATCGGAAAATTTATTTCTTCATACCTGGCGTTTTCTTTTAGCCATATCAGAACACTTTAACGTAAAATAACATAGTTTTCCGACAGAATGCAGCAAAAATGTCTCGCAACAAAAAGCAAATATTTTTCCCAGCACAAAAACCCTGCATCAGAGGTTCTTACAGAAGAAATCTGTGATTTAAATAGATTTAAAGCAACAACAACAACAAAAAACCGCGCGATTTTATCATCAGTACCATCCTGAAAGAAGTAAGCAAGAAAGAATTTATTACTCGTAAGTGATCATGACGAACAAAATTTTCCGACAAGTACAATAATTCGGCCAATCTAAAAAGATGACATTCTTAATTTTTTAAATAACAATTTCCCACCTCGTGAGATTTGATCAGCCGAATGGCCTGAGTGAAATCCGCGATTGTTTGAGTCCCGTGAAACGGATGACAAGCTCGCGGCTTTTTTGGCAAATGAGAACCCTTCCTCTCCAGATGTTTTATTGTCTCTTGCGGATTTTCCAAAAGGAAATTACAAGCAACTTTCTCCAAGGCAATGGTTTCTCTGACTCCGTCTCTCGACATTCCCGACCTCATAAGTGCGTCATTTGTCAAAAATACAAGACAGAGAGAGAGAGAGAGAGAGAGAGAGAGAGAGAGAGAGAGACAGGTGGATTTAGGTTACTGAAATTAATCAATTTCAGATCAAGTGGAATACAGTACTGTAAATATGTCCAGCAATGTGCTGTGGCAAACAAAAATGTATTTTCTCTCGTGCAGAAAATAAGCTGTTATCCTAAGTAGTGGATGTTTTACCAAAATCAAGCTCTGCTGCATCCAACCTCTTTTCTGCAAGAAGATTTTATTCCAACTCAATATATTACCCCTTAGGATAATTTAGATCAAGAAGTACTGTAATTAACTCTATAGCCAGGGCAACGTGAAATGAAGTTATACCGTATTTACTCGAGTACCACGTGCCCTTGAGTAAGGCGCGCACAGGGGTATTTCAGTTGGAAATTTGGCTAAAATCTTATACCAGAGTAAGATGCGCACCCAAAT
Organism: Notodromas monacha; assembly: GCA_905338405.1. NCBI lineage: Eukaryota > Metazoa > Arthropoda > Ostracoda > Podocopida > Cyprididae > Notodromas > Notodromas monacha. The sequence goes on from CAJPEX010002127.1 coordinate 6,331, forward strand.
TTTTAGTGAATCTAAAACCACAAAATTTTGAAAATAAATTTAAAAAAATTTGACTTTAGACATGAATTGAACAAAAATCGGATCAATTTTCAACTTTTTCAGTACAAAAAAGTTTTCTTGTTACATTTGTTCAAAATTTCTCCATTATAATTAAGTATAATGCACACATAATTTACTAAAACTTCTTGAAAAATTTGTACCCACTGATGACGCGCATCCCTTTTTTTTCTTCTGAAATTTGAGAGCGCGTGGTACTTGGGTTCTTTTAAAGGTGCAATAATTGAAAGATATTTTGTGGACCAAACTTTCCGCAGCAAATACCAAACCAACAATGAATACCAGAGATGTGCTTGGGCACACCTTTATAGATTTGCAAGACAACAGGTGAACAGCCATGGATGTACTGCAAAGAAACCTGAACAAATGAGAAGCAGCTGATGACAACCAAATACTGTTATGTGCCATGGTTTCTATATGCACATACAGTAAAAGATGTCAAAGGAAACTCCACAGCAATTATGCATTATGAACATAACGTAGGACACTCAATTAAACATTGGATGACAAAGCCTTACTCATGCTGCAATTCTCAATGTTTTAAATTCTCATTATTGTGAAATTTGTCAAAATCCAGCATTAAAGTCGAGCAAGTTTTTTTGGCAATTAAGAAAGTTAATTTTTTGCAAATGCTAACTTCCAGATAAAGTTGAACCTCTCTAAGTCAAGGGACCAGGAACAAAATTTGACTTAGGGAGGTTTTGACTTGGGGAGGTTTTGACTTGGGGAGGTTTTGACTTGGGGAGGTTTTGATTTTTTGAGTAAAGGAAACAAATATTTTTGCTGCAAGGAAAATGGGAAATTGTAGATGAGGATATTCTGGGCCTAAACTTGCTTCTTAATGAGTTTACAGCTTGCCGAACTTGTAGGCAGGGGTTCATTTATTAAATTTATCCTTCACTTTATTTCAAAACGCATAAAATAATTTGTTTTGTTGATTTTCTCTTTCATATTTCAAGAAAATAATGACCAAAAGGCCTCAGGAAATTCGACTTACAGAGGTATGAGAGAAAACTACTTTGAGTTAGGGAGGTTTTTAATACATTGCTTCTATGGGAATCCAGACAGGGACTCAAAAAAAAATTTGAGTTAGGGAGGTATTTGACTCATAGGGAGGTTCAACTTAGCAGGTTCACCTGTATTTTAAACCGAGTTGATCGAACCAAAAAAGAATGCAGGAAAGGATAAATTGGTCAAATTAAAATGAAAATGACTGGTTTGGCAAAGAAAAACTCACTTGACAGCAGCGAGGCCAGCCAGAGCCGAAGGCACAGAAAAGGGCAATATTCCGAAAGGCCCTCCGTGAACTCTAACAACAAAACCTTTCCACACCGTGGTTTCCCTAAGTTTCCAGACTAATTCCCGTCGTGCCAAAAGTTTGTCAAGCCCAAACTCGGAAAAATGTGTGGCGCAATCCGCCAAAGCGTTCGCATTTACGAATTCCGCTTTGCACCATTGGTCCTCGGTCAAAGGCAGATCCAACTCCGCAAATAACAGAGGATGCGAAGAACGCACAGCTTTCGCAATCTTCGGCAAATGAACAGATACGATATTTATTTTTTCACCTAAATGTATTCAAATGATATTTTATTGATTTTTTGCACTTTAAAAGTCCTGCGATACGAGTCTCCAAGGCTGAGAGCCTTTAAGCAATTTTTCAATTAACCATCGGATTGTCGATATTCGTGAAACATCCGTCCAATTACAATTCAAAGAAGAACGATCACGAATACTTTTTTTGAACATCTAATGCCATCTTTTGTTTCAAAATGTCTTAAGTTTCAGTTTTCTTTGATGATCCTTATCACATACAGAACCTCGATTAATATTTTCTCTCTGCTCACTTTAATTTATCATTCGTGGCATCGCCCACTTGATGCATAATGATTAATTTCCCGCGATTTTTTTTTTGTGTGTGTGGAAAATAATGTACTGTACCATCACATTTTCAGAAATGCTCTTGATTACATAAAAAAATTTGCAAAAGATTTGCGCGTCACGAAGAATTTCGAAGGATGTATATGCTCTTCGTTGCTCAATTTATACTCCACTGTGCCAAGTAAAAAAAATATTTCGCTTCAATTTTCATATAAGCAGATTGAGGTATCTTTTAGATATCAACGAATTGTTAGGAATGCATCTCTATATGCTTCAACTGTTTAGTAGATCAAAGGAGGCTCTAGAGGAGCAAGCAAAAATTGAAACACCATTACGAAGAAATTTCGATAAAATAAAAAATAAGAAAATAAGAGGAATGCAGAATATATACAGAAAAGGTTTCGTGTCCGAAAATCCGACTGTACTGCAGTTTTTAAAAGGTAAAAATACGTAACTGAAGACTTTCCAGAATTCTCTCTCAAAATTCAACAAAGATCACCTTAGTTGACGGATCTCGCGTCGAGTCTTCATAGAAGCCCGCGTATCGGTCCAAAAACCCCAGCAAAAATTCAATTTTGGCAAGTTTTCCGCGCGAAAAAGCACTCAAATCGTTCGGGGTCACTAGAGACTCGAAGTAAAGTCCGTCCAAGATTGCTTCAACCCGCGATCGCCTCCACAAAACTTCAGAAATCAGTTCAAATAGTTTCACGTATTCGTTCCAGAGCAGAGGAGCCACGGGGTTTTGCACGGTCGCCGGAGCCCGACGACAACTTTGCACGCATAAAGTGACGAACGAGATGCAGGGCTCTGTGATGAGTAATTTGCTTGGGGCAGTGATCTCGTGCAAAGTGAAGAATTCGAAAAGCTGATCAAAGTATCTGACGAGCTTTTTTAGGCATTTGGTGTGACACGGATCCGAGAGGGAGTGAGATGCGCCTAGGGAACTGGTCAAGTTGACGGGTTCGGTTATTTTGTCACCGAGGTAGAACAAGGAGGATTTTGGATCAGGGGTCATGGGAATGACCTACAAGCGAATAATAAGAAAAATTGTATGGATAAACAAAAAATCATCTGCAGCTTCCATGAGTGACAGAAATGCGAGGCTGCGCGCATGATCCTGTCCCCTATGTCGCTAGATGGATTCTTAAAACTATCATAATTTCGAGAAATTACATAGGTGTCACTGTAACAATATTCCCACTCGCTCGTCAGTGCGACTGTACTGCCGCATAATTTCGCCGTTTCGCGTCAATTATTGGTCAAATATTGGGAGAATTTCTAATCATTTTCAATTCAGAAAATACAAACAGACAGGGGCTTAGTTACTTCAATATACATAGTAATTAAATAAATCGTAATAATGAAAACTCACCGAAAAATCCGCTTCTGTCGCCGCGTAGAAGAAATCCGTCAGTTCAGAACTGACGCCATCTTGGTCCCCGTCGATGCCGATTTTCTGGCCACCACCGGACGCTTTATTATTCACGTCAGCACGATCGAAATCCTGCTCGACACTGGACAGGTCCTCCAAACTGCTTTGAATGTCAACTATTATCCCGTCAGCGCCGAATTGTCGGAAATGTGACAGCAAATTGCCCAACTGGGAAATTTTCGGCGGACTAGGCGCATCAAACCGTACCCAAATTTTCTTCACTGGCTCTGAAGTAAAATACGCTCGCACTTGATCCTGCAAAAAAAAAACAACAATTGATGCCTGCCTTGAATTGCAGGAAAACTAATGAAAGCTGTGTTCTTCAACGTATATTGAGCATTGTTGGGTGTTGTTGTTTTGTATTGTTGTTGCTGTTATTCGAGATATTCTATTTTCAGCTATTGTAAGTACATATCCAAATCAGGCATAGCTCTTTGTATCTTTAACTTCTGCCAGAAGAACTTCATGCTGATGATAGACAACGTACAGTTTTGCATCGTCCATAGCGACATCTAGCATTAGCATTATCAAGTGATTTTCTCTGGAGCATCCGTAGATCACAGAGATTAACGTACCTCGTGAAACAGAGTGCGTTCAACATGCCAAATCCGATGCACCGCCAAAAACGTGAGGAAGCAAAAGAAAATCGTCACTGTCACAATGATTTGCATCGGAGTGAACATCCTGTTTCCACGTCGACGGAAGTACAGAAACCGTCTAGACATGGCCGAAATGTACGGGAACTCCGCGGGATTAGCTCCCAATGCGATCGTCTGTCGACAATCAACGCGTTGTTCCGGAACCACGCTCATCAGTAAACGCTTCTTCTCATTTCAATCTCGAATAAAGCGCTGAAAGTTTGCACAATTACCGTATATATTACGTGTATTTGTATGGAAGCTCGAAATTTTCGAGAGTTAAAGCGCCGCGGTCTTTTATGTCACATCGTTGTTTATTATTAGAGCCTTGCGAAATATCCGCAAGGGAACCTTAGCAAGATTCATCGAACAGAAGTGCGTCATATATATGAATTAAGGGATAAGAAGCCATTTGAGTCCACAGTTTCCTTGAACTGCTTCCTTAAAATGAGTCACTATCACAGGAAGTGCGTTGGTTTCCTCCAACTTCCTTTTGTTCTCTCGGGATCAGGATAACTGTACAATCACTTCTAAAGACGTAACTATCATCGAACACAGAAGACGTACAGCATTTTTCTTTGTAAGTGACCAATGCGCGGACGTCAACCGAAGCGAGTAAATTTCAACGATACACTGGAAACTTGATTCACTAAAATGTCAGTCACACAAGAAAAATGGAAAAACCAGTTCCATGGAGATTATCTCGAGTAACTTGCTTTCCGGAAAAGTATATGTATAAAGAAAGACCCGAGAACATGAACTGATGGAAGAGAGGGTCACTTCAAACTCGAAACAGGTTCCAGCAGTCGATTGTTTTCGGGAGAACGAAATATTCTGGATTTTGAATGTGGTAAACATATGATCAGTGATTAAATAATTAGATGTGCTGCCTTCCTAAAATCTGAAAGTGGAACATGCAGAATATGATATGAATTAACTTGACAAAAGAGCTGGTGTAATAATACCGATTTCAATACTCATTATAATTCCTCAACGTTTACATTCGTACACACGATACTGTATTATACCGTACTCTTCAATAAAATGAGGCGTTGGAATCGACTTCCGGAAAAGTATGGAACTTTCAAGTTTTGTTTTATCAATGACGAACACTTTCCAGAAGGTTACGTAATACAGTAAAATTTCTTTACGACGAATTGATTTAAAATGAATTTTCAGTGTTCAAAATTTTTGTTAAATGCTCAAATATTTTTTATTGGCCCCAGCAGTTTTAACGTAAGAGCCATAAATCTCATTATTTTAATAAACTCATTTCAAGCTTTAATCTCAGTACACGTATCGTACGCATTTTCGACCCATATTATGTGACATATAGAGATTATTTGATATTTGACAGAAAAATAAAACAACTCAACTTATTGTGCAGCATTAAAACTTCATCAAAAAGTCAAACATTTCCGTCTTCATTCCAGCAGTGACATAGAAATCATGAACGGTCTCAAATTATATGTTGTAGAAGCACTTCACAGTACTTTTCCACCAACATTTTCCAAATATTTCACCAGTCGAAAACAAATTTAAAAACAGCTAGTCTTATCAGGTCTCTGCGAGTTCGTTGTAAGGGGATTTTACTGTAAAACAAACTCTAGGTCTCGTTACTGCGTCGTACCAATTACGTAATTTGGTTGATCATCAGCATCAAGTTTTCCGGCCAGCAGCAAGTTAATTAATTATAAACGGAACGCCTGATGCATAGAAATGTACGAAAAATGAACATAATGTACCCAAATAATTTTTTTTCGGGAATGCAACCATAATGTCAAATATAGATAGAGTCATTATGTTTGAACCAGCAGCGTTCGTATACTGTATATAAATGCGGATTGAAATAACTAATTTATTTGATCATTATTTTCATCTTATTGAAAGGTTCTCGATCGGGACTCGCGTGGGTTTTTATTTAAATGGTGTTGCTGGAAACCCTCGCCCTTCTCGGCAGTCTGCATGGGCTAGAAAAATTCGGTGCCGTCGCCATCGACGGATTCACCTTCAAGCTACATTACAGATTCACCTGCAGCGCCATCTTTGGGCTTTCCTTGCTCCTCTCGGCAACCGAACTCATCGGGTCCAAGATCGACTGTATGAGCTCCGCGGCCAAAGACGCCAGTGCCCAAAGGTTCATGGATTCCTACTGCTTCTCCATGGGCACGAAAACCGTGACCCACTTGTACGAACCCCGGGTATTCAAGGGCAGCGATCGGAAACAGTTGCCCAGAGTCGGGGTCCACGTCTTGGCACCGGGTGTCGGGCCGAGGCTGGATCGCACTTTGGATCCCAAAACCAGCCAAGATTATTTCACCCAGCACAAATTCTACTTGTGGATCCCGTTCGTGCTCCTGGTCTCGGGGGTTTCCTTTCGGGTGCCCCGAGAGATCTGGAAAGCACTGGAACGTGGGAAACTGAGAAGCTTGTTGAAAGAACACGTTGAGCCGGAAAACAGGAAGCTTTACGTCATGAAAAGTGAAAAAGAGCGGGAAAATGCGACTGATCGACTCGCGGATTATTTGATCTCGAGCCACGGATCGCATACTTGGTATTTAGTCAGATACCTCGGGGCTCAACTGCTTAATCTCGTCGTCGTAGTCATGAATATACTTCTGATGGACAAATTCCTGGCTGGACGTTTCGTCGGCTTAGGGGTGGAATATTTGAAATATTCTGCAGTTGATGACGAGGAACGGATCGACCCTCTCATCAAAGTTTTCCCCAGAGTTGCTGCCTGTGACTTCCATACCGTTGGAGTGTGAGTATAGACACATCCTATCATATATTTGTATCGTAACATTTTTCAGTCATACAGATGTTAACCCTCTGTATATGAATAACTAGAAATTCAAGAGACAAGGAAAAATTCCTTGTAGAGAGAATTTCGTTGTAGAGAACACTTATGCAGCACCGGAATAAGAGAACCCTATGGGAACCAAAGAAAAATTAGTTATCACTGCAAGCAGCAGCAGCAGCAGTGATAAACTGAAACTGTATACAATAATGTGGACCTCTCTACAACGATCTTGTCTATACAACTATTTTCTCTGGATATGTATATACTGTATATATATATATACAATGAGACCCCCACATGCAGACACCTTGAACTGCAGACAATTCGACGTAGGGACACTTATTTTCCCTGAAAAATCAATAAATAAGGCCCAACATGAGGACACTGACTCAACGTAGGGACATTTTGTGATAAAATTGCAAATACATTTCAGGCCGAAGTACAATAAATGGATATGCCAACCCTAAAATTGATGTAAGAAAAGTTCTTGGGCATTTCTTTCACCAATTTACCATACATTTAGCTGATTTTAAAAGATTACCTCCAGCATAGATGGACTTATACTTTTTTCAAAAACAAGACTTGACTTAGGGACAATTCAACTTAGGGACACTCTTGATGCACCAATTACGTCCGCATCTGGTGGTTTCACTGTATATATATATATATATATATATATATATAATTTTTTATGAAATAAAAATTGACGTTTTTGCCGCCTTTCAAATTTCGATTCCCATCATTCAGGTCAGGCACCATCGTGAACAATCCCGCCATCTGCATCCTCGCCATGAACATATTCGCGGAAAAGGTCTTCTTCTTCCTCTGGTGGTGGTTCTTCTTCGTCCTGATCCCCGTCACTTCCGCGTCACTCCTGCATTGGGTCTGGGTCGCCACCAGCGCAGCCCGTCGCACCCAGCTCCTGATGAGCAAGAGTCGTCGGGCGGAACCCACGAGCGTCAACGCAGTCGTCTACCAGAAAATGTCCAACGTCGGAGACTTTTTCCTCCTCCTCCAACTGAGTCTCAATATGCCGACTGAAGCATTTTCCCAACTCATTGACGTCCTGGCGTCGTCGGATAAATTGCGACAGCACCAGCAGCAGCGACGACGACGAGATGACGACGCGGATTCGGCGTCGGCGGGTCGACAGCAGGGCGGCGGGAATAACGCGTTCGAGATGACGAGCAAAATCATGACTTCTTATGCTCATCATAAAGTGCTTCCGCACACAATCACGGTTGAATAGTATACGAGTGTCCATGGGATGTTTGAAAACGTCGTGTGACACAGCGCAAAATTTCGCTCAAAAGTATAGTTTGTCTCAAACATTTTTTTTAAAGCTCTTCAAATAATGTGCAATAAAATCTCTGTAAGATTCTCGAGTTTTTTATGTTTCCCATTTCTCATTTTGGAAAAATGAAGCTGAATTTGAGATAGATAATTATGTGACCACGCTTTTTTTTTCGAAGAGTCCGCCAGCTTTGGGCCCTTGAATGAGTTTTTTTTTGGGGGGGGGGGGGGGGGGGGTTTGAATCGTGTTTCGCACNGGGGGGGGGGTTTCGTCAATTTATGCCAGCTTTGGTCTGAAAAAAAGGGGGGAGATTATTTTACACGAAATAAAATATCCTCGAAATTTTCAAATTTTAAATTGTTTTTGAATTGTTCCTTTTTAAAGCTACCACAGCCTAAATTGGCCAACCTCAGGAGGAACTCAATAAAGGGCCTGGTGACGGGTTCCAGTTAATCATGTTCACATAATTATCATTCTCATTTGGAGCTTCTTTCCGTCAAGTGAGAAGAGAGGATATCTTTTTAAATATTCAACTTTTTACAGAGATTTTGCTGCAAATTTGGCGGGAAACTGCAAATGCATTAAACGATGATTTATGAGAAATATCTCACGGCCTCAGCGGTGGTTGATACATTTGACGTTTAAATTTGTTTCTACACCGAGCGAAAAATAAATAGACTCTATCAAGAAGATATCGAGAAATTTATTTTTAAAATGTTTCAATTCATTAAAAAAAATTACTTCTCTTACCTTTTTCACAAAAAAATCGCCTGTGCGGCCAATACTCGAGATATTCGCGCGAATATCGTTTGATTTGAATATGGTGAGCACATCACTTTTAAAATTTAGAGAAGAGTATAAACTTTAATTTTAACCAATTAAAACCTGATGACAGTTATCTGGAATATATATTTTCCGGCCAATTCTGATATGGTTTCCCAAAATTAAATTTTGCATAAATATGTAAGCAACCGCGTATGAAAGCGGTTTTTTATATATATATTTTTTATTTTGCGGACGATACTTGAATGAGTTTGGATTTCAAAAGAGAGACTGAAATAAACTGAATATGCAAATAGGACCGTAACCCAGGCATGATTCAGCACTTCAAGAAATATACCCGGCTTTCGATTCTTTTCGCGACAGAATGTTTCTGGAAGATGCCGGCAATCTTCTTCATGTTTCCATTTTAAAAAATTTGAGAGGATGTGCTGAGAAAAAGGAAGCATTTTGACTGGAACGATGGTGGTATTAATTTGCAATTCATCGTTTGAATGACGCGTATAGTATTGTTGCAAGAGTAAGAAAAATTCCAGGAAGATTTGCAGTAATTAGGGTTGAAGTGAATACATGCAGTATTTGAAGGACGTTTCAAAAAGTGGAACAGCTTTCGATATTTAGGATAGAGAAAACGTCATTCCGACAAATTGTGCCTCAAGAACTGAAACAAAACTCGGAAGAACATCAATCACTGAATCCTTTTACATTTAATTTTGCTTTTAATTTCTTGCTTTTAATCACTGCTGCGCCTAGAGAATGAACAAAATTTGGCTCGCTCAAGAAAAATTGAAGCACTGTGAAAAAAAAGTGCGAATGACTCCCTCAAATAACAGTTTGCAAGTGTCACTTTCGCATTAAGACCGTCTCAAAATATTTCCTGTGTAAAAGACCATATGTCATATTTCACGTACTACAGAAATTTTCCTTCGATCAAAAGTACGGTATTAAGAATCTTATGGTTGAAAAATAAGATGCAGATACAGTATATTGTTTTTTTTTTCCTGTGTTGTCACAGTTCATACATATAGAACGATTACTGTACCTGGAATCGCAATCAAAACATTTTCGACATCACGTCGCAGGAAAAGAAAACGCTGGAAAAAAATCCTCGATCGGTTGATAGACAGCAAAAATAAATTTAAAAATGGTTATTCTCGAAACATTGGCAACTGTGTCGAGCGGCGTGGCGCAAATAAATGCGATCGGGAAGCCTCAGATCGACGGAGCAGTGTTTCGACTGCATTACCGTCTCACAGCCACGATAATATTCGCCTCGTCGCTTTTGCTGTCACAAACTGACCTAACTGGCGAAAAAATCAAATGCTTTCACGACATCTCCAACGATGACCAGCCTTTCAATCAGCGCTTCGTCAGCAACTATTGCTATCTGTCGCGAACTTTCACAGTTGCCAAATACATCTCCGGGCCGGATGCGATCTCAGGTATTTGCACTACATTTTTTTTCCTCTATACGCATCAGCGAGTCCCGGTTTTTCAGGAAATAGACTAGGATTATACGATGAAGAAAAAACTATATATATTTTTTTTAAAAATTCTTGTGGAAATACAATGACTAAAGAGATTGTTCCTGACATAGACATTTTTTCCCCTGATTTGTAGCAAGTTTTGAACTAAAATGTACGTGAAATTCTTCGAGAAATTGAGGAAAGCGAGAAAAAGAGGCATAGGTACTGTATGTATCTTCTGGTCTTTGAATTTAGTATTGAATTGAATTGAACAGCAAGCTTTATTTTCCACTTTTCAGCGTTCACAAGGTTAAAACAATGTTCCCACATCCAGGGCCCCCTCCCCTCCGAACTCACATTCACCCAAACACATTCTTCAAATCAGAATGGAAAATAGAGAAACAAGCTGTACATGGATATCAAAAGAAAAGAAAATACATCCCAAAAAGTGAAACTGCACAACTGAATTAAATATGTACACTTTCTTCCCTGTCAGGAATAAATCCTCAACAAATATAGATGTTAAGGAAAAAAGGTTGAACTTCAGATTCTTTATAAAAAATGAAACAACAGAATTTGGTTGGGCTGCAATCGGGGTGAAAATTCTCCCTATTTTAAAGTTGTTGTACTTTGAGAATGTTCAAATCACGCACAAATGGTTTTTACGCATAAAATTGTCGAGTGAATGACACGAGAGCACAAATGGAAATGAAGTTTGTATGCAGATTTGGAAAACAGGAAAACTATCCTTCAAGGGCAAAAAACAGCAACTGGATTTTAGCAGTGAAAGACAGCCTTGAAAAGGCTTCTGAAAGAACTGCGAGAACCAAGGTTTTCCTTGATTCTCACAAAGATAAAGGAAGATGATTTTCTCAAGAATTTGGGTTCTCTGATTTTGTGTGACAAATACAGCCATTTAATTTTTGCAACATTCCCTTCCCTGTTCACAAAGACAAAATACCAGTTATACAAATTGCAGCTTAAAGCAATTACTAAACCCAAATTATAGCACAAGGTGTTCAACCTGCTCATAGATAAGGTTTAGTTGATGAAACAATTTGGAGAGAATTTAAAAAAAAATCTAGGAAGACACAAACATGCATTTGTCAGGAAAACTTTAATTTCACATTGATGAATTTCAAATCACCACTTCCCAGCAGTGAAGGGTTATTGTGGCATTTTGTTGAGTGTCTGGAATTGATTAAAAACTTCAGCTGAGGGAAATGGTGTGTTTCATTGCAAAATTCTGCACAATGAAATGCATCCAGAAACAGCATAGCTCTGTATAATGCGGGGACTTGCATGGTAGATGATTAAATACAGTACATTTTGTGATGGAAATGGATCAATAAATATTAAAAAAAAAAAGAACAGTCACGCAAAAATTGAGAGGGGAGCAGAAAATGAATAAGGCATATTTTCCAATAACAAGGATTGCCTGAATGTTTCTTGATTCAATGTCACTTAACTATGGAACCAATAGGGAGGACTTTAAGATGCATAATCAGTGAATTGACCATCCTTTTGATCATCTGAATGACACCAATAATAACTTCTTGTATACACAGGCAGAACAGGATTAGACGCTATTGCCCCCGGGGTTGGGGCTTTTTCGCCGAGACGGAACGAAGAAATAACGTACCAGTCATACTATTTATGGGTACCATTCATATTGCTGTTGAGTGGGGCATCTTTCCGTATCACACGCGTCATATGGAAGAACATCGAAAACAAGAAGCTGGAAAAACTCATCGGTGGTGAGACGTTTTCAATTTCTGATTTTTTTTAAAACGTATAATGCATGCAAATGAGGCAGAGAACCGTATACAGAAGCAAACTTTTCCGCGGATCACACGCAAAAATTATTCGGGAAATATTCTCAGATGTATTACCGTATACAAAGTCATCATCGATGCTAATTTTATTCATTTTGCTGTACTTCAACTTGAATAATATCATGCGAATCTCACGGCACATGCTGTGGTTCTATCCTATATCAAAGGTTATTGTTCGTTGAAAGAATTTCATTCACAGAATTACACTCATTTCTCATTTTATTTTAGATTTTTTGATGGCCAACGTCGAAAATGTTTCAGCGTTCAACGCTATGAATTTGGGTTTCTTTTAAGCTAATTTACTCAATTTACAATAGTTTTCGATCCGTGAAAATGTGCAGCAAGTCATCGAGCTTTTCTTTGACAAGAAAAAAAAACATCAAATGATCTTCGGTCACCAAGCTTGAATTTAATTTAATCTTGAAAGAGTTAAAACATAACTTTTTCAAATGTTTATGCTATGATATTCTTTGTGGGACCTGCATATTTAAAAAAATACCGGAGTCATCAGGAAATTTATGAAAAACACAGTATATTATCCCCCATGATGACCGCGAGAGAGGTGCAACAAAACGGTCAACGAAATCTTCGAATTTTCGAAATTTTACATTCTGGTTAGAAACTAAAGTTTTCTGTTTTCACAAAAATTCATAGATTGGAGACCAAACGCGTCATTAGCTGATGCTGATGCGAAGCGTCCGACGATTGATGATCTGGCCAATTATTTGTACAAGAGTCGCGGAACTCACTCGAGGTATTTTGCAGCTTACCTCGCATGTGAGTTTGCCAATCTGCTGATAGTAGTGGGCAATTTCGTCTTCATGAATGCATTTCTCGGCGGGAAATTCGCCTACTTCGGATTCGACATCTTCGCGCATTTCGACAGCGACGACGCAGAGAATCGTGTCGATCCACTCTCAAGAGTATTTCCAAAGTTAGTAAAATTCGAGATGATTCAAATGTAAATACTGTACGTCTATTATTCAGTATTTTATACTCTTGTATAACAAGTGCATTGATATTAGTGCACAAAGAAACCCCGAGAATTCCCAAACATGTAAGACGCGCTATGAATGAACTTGGTCGGTCTATACAGCTGGAAAATTAGTAATAAAAATGTTTAAAAAAAAATCTGATGCCTAATTAATAAAGGCGCCCTGTTCCTCGCCTCTCACTAATCCAAAAAAACATTGCCATTCTATATTCAATACGAGGGGTCAAACAAAAGTTCTCGGAAAATATAACTTAAAATGGCATATAATTCAGCAGAAAAAAATTGATTCTTCTGGGAAAACATATTCTTTGGCACAAGAAAAAAATCAGCCCTGTTTGAAAATTTTTTGAATGTTTTGCAAAATTCATCCTGGCAGAGTTTTTCACCGAAGGTAATTCCGCCATTTTCATTAGACAGCTGCCAATGTGGCGGCTGTTGATGAAAATGGCGAAATCACCTTGGAAGACCTGGAGGCAGTACCCTTGGAATTAGTGCCACGTTGATTTAAAAAATTCTGAGGGGAAAGCTGGGCTACAACAACAAAATCTGCAGGAAGGGCGCCTCATCCTTTGAGTGGAGAGCAAAACTCTGCCATCAGGGTGAATTTTGCAAAATATTAAAAAAAATTTTCAAACAGGGCTGATTTTTTTCTTGTGCCAAAGAATATTTTTTCCCTAAAGAATACATTTTTTCAGCTCAATTATATTCCATTTTAATTTATATTCCGAGAACTTTTGTTAGAACCCTCGTATGTCCTCAAGCACAATGCAAATTTTTGGAAAATTGTATTTTCCCTCCATGTGAAGATTCATAAGTTTGCATCCAACCTTGCTTTTTGACCTTGAACCAGGTTCAGACTCGTCCAAGAGATACTACGAGTCAGTCATAGATCGAATATGACTTGAGAAATGGTGACTATCATCGTGACTCATTATCACGCCACGACAAAAGGTTATAAAAGGCTTCACGTACAACTCACGCCATCTGCTTCATAAATAATGAACTCACTCACTTTTTTCTTCTTTTTTTTCCAGAGTGGTCAAGTGCAATTTCTACACCTTCGGCCCGTCGGGATCCGTGCAAAACAAGGACAGCATGTGCATCCTGCCCAGCAACGTGCTCAACGAAAAGATTTTCGCCTTCCTCTGGTTCTGGTTCATGATCCTCACGATAGCCACGTTCATGTCCTTGTTACACTGGGCAACGTTTCTTTTCAAGTCTCGACGACTCGGCTCCCTGGCGAGCAAAAGCGGCAACATCGCCAAGGAAAACTTGACTTGCGTCATCAACGAAACCGGATTGTTCTCCGGCGACTTTTTCCTCCTGTACCGTTTGGCGCAGAACATGGCTCTCGAAGGCTTCGACCCGATGATCACGGAACTCGCTGAACGGATCACGACTGAAGAAGCAGCCAAGAGGAGACGAAGGTACAGGTACAGCACGACGAATGACGACGCTGTCGATGGTCGGTTGCCCGAGGAAACTGAGTCACTCGCGTCGAATCGGTACGGTTACGGCGCGGATGAGTTGCAAAACGTGGCCTCGTTCACTATGTGGCCGAATAAGGCGAGCAACGCCAGCTCGCACTTCCGATTGTAGTACAGTACAGTATATGCAGTACGGTATCATAAATTAACTACAGTGAGACCACAATACGCAGACACCCTGACATATGGACAATTCGACTTAGGGATACTTGGAAACCAAAAAAATCAGTTCTCAACATCCAGACATTGGCTCAAGTTAGGGACACTGTTCTGAAAATTTCCCAAAAAATCATAACATTTTATTTCTTCATTTTGATATCTTTTGAAGAAATCAAGCTATTTATATTCACAAAAATTAAAAAAATATTTCATGATGAATTCACTTTAATTTGTAGGCAAAAGTAAGCTTATTTTGTGCATATTTTTTTCTGTCATTTGTGCATATTCTAGCAAGACATTTTTTTCTTTGCTTTTTGATCTCCTTTTGATTCCAAAAGATCAGATTCTATGTTGTGTTTTTCTGCACTGTTCTTTTCTACAACTTGAAATTGAGGGAAACAATTTTTATTGAATTGCGGGAGGTCTGCACAACAGACCTCCCGCACAACGGACTTTAGCACAACAGACTGCCTCTGGAGGCAGTTTTCCCTCCTGCGCAATGGACTAATGGTGCATAACAGACCTCCGTTGGTTAGAGATTAATGCTAAAAAGTATAAATTTTGATTTTTTAATAATTGAATTTGCATTACAAACTTTTTACAAAAACAGACTGGTCTGTTGAAAAAATGAAGTCTGTTGTGCAGGGGTTGTCTGTATACGGTAGAATCTCCTTACAACGAATTTTTTTTTTTAAAGAGAAGCATCTTTCTTAGGTTCCTGTCCAATATTACCAGCAATTTTAAATTACAGTGAGACCCCAAGATGCGGACATAATTGGTGCATTTAGAGTGTCCTTATGTTGGAATGTACCTAAATCCAGTCTCATTTTCCCTTAGACTTCAATGCCAATTTATTCAATTGGTTCTCTATTTTGTCAAAAAATTATAAATAAGTCATCCTTGAACAATTTAATAAAAATTGTTTCCCTCAATTTCAAGTTGTAGAAAAGAACCGTGCAGAAAAACACAACATAGAATCTGATCTTTTGGCATCAAAATGAGATCAAAAAGCAAAAAAAAAAGAATAAGTCTTGCTAGAATATGCACAAATGACAGAAAAAATATGCACAAAGTAAGCTTACTTTTGCCTACAAATTAGAGTGAATTGATCATGAAATATTTTTTTTGGTGAATATAAATAGCTTGATTTATTCAAAAGATATCAAAATGAAAAAAATTAAATTTTATGATTATTTGGGGAAATTTCAGAAAAGTGTCCCTAACTTGAGCCAATGTCTGGAGGCATGATTTTTTTGGTTTCCAATAAGTATCCCTATAAGTCAAACTGTACATATGTCAGGGTGTCACTGTAGTTAATTTATGATGAATGAAAGACTTTGTTGTATAACAAGATTCTACTTTATAATAATGGTGCCTGCAGATATGAGGGAAAGATTGAAATTCCATTGCATTTTTGACTGTAAGGCAAAAATAAAATCAACTCAGTCTTTTACCACGCATTCACTGGAATAAATGTGCTGCACATGTATTTTGTTCCAAATCAGTGTTCCCCAACCTTTTTGGGCCCATGGACCAGCAACTGAAAAAAAATTGCAGGCTGACAAATTTCAAAAAGATTTTTTGCATGCAGGCAAAGTTTCATGAACTTTTTGCAACCTCAAAAAACTTTTGTTTGAAAGGCTTTATGGCAGGTATTTAAAAAGCTTCTGTTTTTTTCAAAAATGAAGTCAACAACCAAGGAAACAGCTTTCTTGGAATCTCTTCAAAAAATTAGAAAGGTGGGCTCAAGAAGGAGAGGTTTTTAAGGATAAAAAATTGAAAAAATTAATTTCAGCAGCAGGTGAAAATTTGTCTGAAGAGTTATTAGGAGAAAAGCCAACTTTCCTTTTTCATCAGATAATTTCAACTGCTATTGTCTCTCCAAAATTTCAGATAAAGGTAATAGACTTCCTTGCAATTTTTAATAAATTTATTATGCTGAAGAAAATTTCCTGCGGACCAAAAAAACTACTACAGACCATATGAGTTGGGGAACACTGGTCTAAATGCTCCAATAATTACTGCAGATTTATTGAATCAAATGATGAATACAGTACAGTCATGCATCTTTAATTCAAATTCTGCGGGAAGGACCCACAACTTTTTTGTGTGATACCAGCATTTTTGCTGGAGGAAAATAAAAAAGTAGAAGATATTTATGATATTTAATGCTGAATAAATGAGTTGACAGGATGCTGAACTTGAAGTGAAGGTGACAATCGCCACATTACAGAGTCCATTCTTTTTTAAGGCATCAATGAAAATGCATTTTCCTTGAATCAAGGAAAATGATCAAAAAGAAATTCAAATTCGAGAAATTAAAAACATCCAACACCCGAGAGAATAAGATATTCGTCGAACAGCAAGAACCTACACGAAAGTGCTGTGTGACATTATTGTTTAACAAAGCATCATCAGCATCAGCAGAACACCAAGAGTTACACGTGCACGCCATGAAAAAAAAAATACTTGATACAGTAAAAGTCGGACAATTTTTTGCCACGGTATGAAATTAATTTCACTCAAAAAGTAATAATTACGCGCATACGTTTGCTGAGCTACTAAAATCGAAATCGGGGTACGTTCAATTCGGACTTTGGAATTCAGTCAATATAATGC
The DNA here is from genome assembly GCA_905338405.1 of Notodromas monacha. NCBI lineage: Eukaryota > Metazoa > Arthropoda > Ostracoda > Podocopida > Cyprididae > Notodromas > Notodromas monacha. Next base: position 23,773 of record CAJPEX010002127.1, read on the forward strand.
AGCACAGAATTCACACAAAAATGTCAGCTGATTGTTTTTATACACACACATATACTGTATATATGTGTGTGTACCAAAAAAAGAAACCAAAGAGAAAAGAAAATTCTCTTGGGACAACGCTTTTCTTTCAGTGCTTATATTCATTTAGAAATCAAAAGGGTCGGTCCAAGCAGGGCTGGCGACTCGCTTCATGGGTGGCTTTTCTCTGGTTTCATTGACATTATCGACTGATTCGGCAGCAGATTGCACATTCAAGTTCGAAGCATTCGGTGGAGGATTGTAAACGACGGGTTTCAAGTCCATTCCAAAGACTCCTGTCGAGGCGAGAGCAGGTGGCAATGGATACAAAAGCCCCTTATTCTGAGGTTTCTGAACTCCGTTCGAAGGCGCAACATTTTCTATAAAGCAGCAGGCGAATAATTTCCAAAGGAAGTTTTCTTTTCTTTTTTTTAAATCGGATCGTATCGACAGCGACATTTTCACTCACTGTCGTCACTTTCACAGTCGGAAGATTTTCTGGCTGCCTTATTATTCTTCCGGGATTGCTTGCATTTCTTGCAGAAAAACGGGAATAAGTAGCCGAAGAACTCGAATGTTTCCAACACGGTGACGGCGGAAAATCCGAGGTAGAATCCCCAGATACCACCGATGTTCGCAATCAAATTTTCCCACTGAAATCCAGATGAATCATAGTCTGAATTTTAAATTTAAAGTTTCATGCAATATTTTTTTTTTTACCGTATACATCGGAGATTCCTCGATCGTTTCCACTGCTGTCGAGGCGACGTAGATCTTCAATCTCACAGTGCTCATTTTGTTCGGGTCACTTATAAAATCAAAGTCACATTCGAACATTATTTTGCATCCGAAGAAATCAACTGAATTAAAAAAAATTATCAAGGCATTTTTGCCCATCACTACTTAAACAATCAGGATGCGCCTTAGAGGTGAAGGTGACTTGAATTTTCATGGCAATGCTAATTTTTAGCTAAAAAAAAACTCGCATTTTTTTTTAAATGACGAAGGCTACAATGACTCAATGAGCATAGAAGGATACATTCACTGCACAGAATAATACGCGATAAACACAGAAATTTAAAACTCAAAGAGAAAATCTGAGGAAGGATTCAAGATTTAGTTTTTCAAAGCGGTTGACTTATTATCAAAGCGAAGTTTCAATGATGAGCATATTTGCTCTAGAGTCTTGACGGTAATTTTAGTAAAATCAAATTTTATTTGAGTATGAAACATCAGTTTCCGAGTAGAACGCTTTTTTTTTAAGGATATATAGCTGTTTAAAAATTGGCACACTTTATATGCTGTTCGTAAAACAGTTTCTGTCAAGTTCATCACCGGCGTGTGAAAAAAAATGTCTTACATTCGCCAGCAAGTTCAGTTTACCATGCCTGGAAATTTCGAGTAAATCTTGCACATTTTGATGGCTAATATTTATAATTTCAATTGAATATGTTATGTCCAGTTTTGAAACATATACCTTTGACAGAATTCGGGGGCCACGTAGTAACGCTTGATCCGCGCCAACATGTAACTGAACCGCTTATTTTGCTCACTCTGAGAAACGGTCGATAAGTATTCCTCATCTCTGAAATAAATAAAAACAGAATTTGAATTATCATATTATTCTTGTCCAGTATATTTATAGTGAACTTACGAGCACGACGGATCACAGGGGCATTCGAGCTCGCCAGTTTTGTAACTCTCCCAGATTTTGTTGTAGCATTTATCTGAAGAAAGTTGAGAGCAAAAACAAAGGAATAAAAAAATGCTGCGTTAAAATTCAGAAAAGACTGAAAACGTGGAAATCTTTCAGCGAAATTCCAGGAAGAAATACAACCTTGTGTTTCATTTGTGGGAGAACATCTCGGGATGAGACGAGATTCTCCGGTTACGTTGTGATCATCAAACAACGGACTCAGCAATGAAGAACACTTGCACACAGTGCGAACTTGAAACTCAATGCACGCTTTGTCACACGCCTGAAAAGAAATCATCACGTGTTCAAATCAATAATTCTTTTTTTTTTCAGAAATTTGCAAAGAAAAAATAATCATACGATTTTCGAGTAGTCTCCGTTGTAATCCCATTCGGATCCGTGACAGACTCCGTACGGATAGCTGGCTCGGTTGATGACTTTCTATATAAATCATCACGAAGAAAATATTCCACCAAATAAAAAATTTAAAAACGAATTTCCACAAACCTTCTTTACGCCTATGGCAGTTGTGTATCCAGGTGCAATGTCAATGCCGGAATCTTCGGGGAATGGGATTTGGTTGTTGGAATGCACGACGACTCTTACGCCCACGTCCGGCGTGAATGATGACAAATATTCTTCCGACTCCACGTTCAAGATCAGCTTGAGTCCATTCTTTGAAAGGATGATTTCACTCAGCACAAAAATTCTCAATTCAAGTTTGATATTTTTAAAGCATTTTTATAATCGAGCATGTATCTTGATCAACCATATTCTGATAAGTTACAGCGGAACCATTTTTTTTTCCTTTTCGGTGATTGCGCGCGGATGAATTCCCTAAAATTGAGCAATAGAAGTTTGATTCCATTTAAAAATCGATTGTGAAAAAATATATTTCTTAAAAAATTAAAGTTCTCGTTTCTATAAAGCACTAAAAAACAAGTTCATCAGGTACAATTGGAAAAATATCATCAAAAGAAGTCCTAAAATAAAAAATTTAAACACAGTCAAACCTCTCTCAGCTAAACTCTAAGGGACCAGCAAAAAAAAAGGAATTGGTAAAGCTCAGAATCAGGGAAAGTTTTGTTGAGGGAAACAAGAAGAATTTCGATAAATTTTAATTGAGAATATTTCGGGCTTCACGTCGCTTTTTAAATGAGTCAAAAGCGATGCTGAACTTGGAGACAAGGATTCATCTGCTTAATTAGTCTTTGACTTCCTTTCAAAAATAATAATCATCAAGGTAACTTTCTACAGCTTTTCTATTTTCTGCGTCAATCAAGTGACAGCCAAAAGGCATCCATAATAGAATTCGAGATACGAAAGTTTGAGGAGAAAAGCCTTCGAGATAGCGAAGTTTTTGATGCGTTATTGTTCCCAAGGAAATTCAAAAAATGTCTGATAAAACTCGAGTCGGGGAGATTCAAATTATCGAGGTTCAACGTACTTCACACCAAGCGCAAAAATCATATAATTCATTTTTCTATAAAAAAAATCATCCGTCGATAAAATTTATTTTTGAAATGGCGGAGAATGCGCTGGAACTTCACAATAACTCGTATTTGAGGCGGCAATAATATAAATTGAAATGAAAAAAAAGTCTGCATAAATTTTCGAACAACAGTCCGATGAGGTTTTTAAAGGGCTCTCCAACTAAAGTGGTTATATTCCTTAAATTGTAAGGAAAATATGCCAGCTTAAAAACATCTATAAAAAGCATAGTCACCGTAGCGCCGTAGTGTGACGTGGTATAAACGTCATCAAATGAGGTTGTGTCATTATCCTGGTACCTCAAGTACGGGCTGTTGTACGTGAAGCAATTGCCGTACTCGTGACTCTGCCATTTGAAGAAATCCCTGAATATAACAAACACATATTTTCAAATAAATCCTCCGATCGAGTTTATCAAGATCACAATTAACTGACTTGTAACTGCAAATATTCCCGTCGATGCTGCAGGAAAGGATAAAATCTTCTGCTCTAGTTCCGTATCTCTCAATATTATCGGCAGATGGCGTGACAACCAATTGCACGTCACTCAAGTCGCCGGTTTGGGAACGTTTGATTATCTCTTCGATGTCCAGAGGATCAACTCCGTAGAAACCTATTTAAAATAATTTGCTCTGAATTGATTTCAGCGAACGCAGTAGAAAAATACCACGGATCAAAAATGGCACGTAAAATCTCGGCAGCTAAAAATCTATGCCAATAAATTTGCGGTACTGTAATTCGGAGATACAAAAAAAAACGTCAAAAATTGACAACTCACGAGCATTAGTGGATTCTTCATCAGTGCAGTTGTCGGTTCGGGCACCTATATACACCCGCAAAGGAAACGTATATGTCACACTCCATAGTTTTCAATCATACAATCACTGATGCTGTCAAATCAATGAAAATTTGACAAATCTTTACCAGGAGGGAGTGCGGCGTGAATCGTATCATTGCACAATGATTCAAGGTCCGATTCGTCACTGCAATCAGCGTAACAATCGCACTCCTTCAACCGATCGATGCAATTCCCGGACATTTTGCACACGAAGTGACCTTCCATGCCGGGTGTCTTCACCGTGTCGTTTATTTTCGGGCATACTAAAAAAAAAAATGCGAGCACAAAATATTATCTGCTCAATTTTTCAAGGGATTATTTTCATCCGAAGAGATTTACCTTGGAATGAATTGTGACAAAGGAGACCCTCGTCAGAGCCATCGGAACAATCTCTGTACCCATCGCAGATTTGCGTGGCTTTGACACATTTCCTGGTAGTGACACTCGCATTGGCATTTAAAATGTAGTCAACGCACGGTACTTCAGCATTACCGCACTGCACAGTGGAAAAATCTACGGGTAAACAAATTGGAAAGCATTCATAATTGTTAAATTCGATGAAAATACTTATAATTTATGTAATGGAGTGATCCTCAACCTTTTTGGGTCCGGCGGACCAGAAAATTTCCATAACAATTTTTTGCGGACCAGCAAATTAAAAAAAAATTTCTTAAGCCTGCGAAGTTTCATACAATTTTTGCAGACTGAAATTTTTTTTGCTTAAAAGACTTACTTATTTTTGCTTAGACTTAGACTTAGCAGGTACTGTACTTGAAAAGTTTCCGCTTCTTTCATAAATTATTTTAAGAACTTGCAATGAAGCGACATAGCGGAATGCCTTCAAAAAATTACATTGATGGGCATGAAGAAAAGTTTCTCACAATGAAAAAATAAATAATTTATTTCAGCAGATAAAAATTTGTAGGGTGTGCTATTAGAGTAAAATAGGCAACTTTAATTTTTCAGAATATAATTTCTACTACCATTTTCTTTCCGAAATTTCAGATAAAGATAACATACTTCATTGCTACTTTATTCGATGAATTTATTATGATGAATAAAATTTCCGCGGACCGGCAAAAAACTTCGCGGATTTGTGTCGGTCCGCATACCACAAGTTGAGGTCTTGAGGAACACTGAAATATGGCATATTTAGCGCAAAAATTTGTCCTTATTCCACGCTGGTGCACGTTCGTTCGGATGTGAAACGCACGCTAAGGTGTAGTATACAGACAACAACAAAATTCATTCATTTTTAAAAACAGAACTGTACCCCCATCTACTAAATCATTCATTCATCATATGATCGTGCAGCAATTTAGCCCAATGCTGTATACATGATGTGAGAATCAGCGAAAAGCCGAAAGAACTCGCAAAAAATTTCTTAAGCCTGCGAAGTTTCATACAATTTTTGCAGACTGAAATTTTTTTTGCTTAAAAGACTTACTTATTTTTGCTTAGACTTAGACTTAGCAGGTACTGTACTTGAAAAGTTTCCGCTTTTTTCATAAATTATTTTAAGAACTTGCAATGAAGCAACATAGTGGAATGCCTTCAAAAAATTAGGTTGATGGCATGAAGAAAGGTTTCTCAAAGTGAAAAAATAAACTAATTTATTTCAGTAGATGCAAATTAGTAGGATGTGCTATTAGAGGAAAATAGGCAACTTTTATTTCTCATCATATAATTTCTACTGTCATTTTCTTTCCGAAATTTCAGATAAAGATAACAGACTTCATTGCTACTTTATTCGATGAATTTATTATGATGAATAAAATTTCCGCGGACCGGCAAAAAACTTCGCGGATTTGTGTCGGTCCGCATACCACGGGTTAAGGTCTTGAGGAACACTGAAATATGGCATATTTAGCGCAAAAATTTGTCCTTATTCCGCGCTGGTGCACGTTCGTTCAGATGTGAAACGCACGCTAAGGTGTAGTATACAGACAACAACAAAATTAATTCATTTTTAAAAACAGAACTGTACCCCCATCTACTAAATCATTCATTCATCATATGATCGTGCAGCAATTTAGCCCAATGCTGTATACATGATGTGAGAATCAGCGAAAAGCCGAAAGAACTCGCGACTATGTCGGAGTACAGAAATCTATTATCGAAAACTACTAGTGACATCTACCCAATCTAAAACAATTCATCATTGCATTCAACAAAAACTAGAGGTCATTAAACGATGGCTTGCAAATTTATCTCTGCTAATCAACCTCCGATTCCTATGCTATAATATACAGTACATGAGAAAAATCGGCGTAATGAAATAATGATAGCAAGTAAAAGCACTTTCATGCGAAATGGAACAGACAAAAAAAGGAGAAAAATAAACTCGAGCATAGGAGCAAAAACGATACGTGATCAGCAATCTAAAAACGGTATAAAATGAGTCTCAGAACATTCTCGGAATAATATGCCGCATGAACGAATGTACAGGGATTTTTTTTAAGGCCATATGAGTATATTGTATTAGCAGATGTATATAAATGTATACGGTACTTACCAACCAAGGGTCCAAGATTGAGAATGTAGGATCCGTCGTCGGGACACGTGAAAATGTCCTCAGCCTTCGCCCGCAGGAAAAAACCCAGCAAACCCTCGAGCACGATAGAATCGTCCAAGGTCCCATTGATGAGCTCGAGAATTCCGTCGGTGAACACAGAAACTCCCAGGTTCTTCAGCAGTTCCAGCCCTCCAGGATTTTCAAGAATGCCCTTCAATGCCGACACGTCGGTTATGGAAGACAACCTGTCCGTCACCGAGTTTGACAGCGCAGTTAAAAGTTTGGCTGAGTCGCTAGAGTTCATCAGGCTTTCGAAAAGCTCAGGGTCGAGGGACACGAGCGAATCGGATAACGTCACTGCGGAAAAACAATTTCAACGCACGACGTGTTTAGCCTCGGTTTTCAAAGAAATTTGCATTTTAAAATTCATTGAAAGCTCACCCACTGTAGCGGTGGTTTCATTCACTACTGCGGTCACAGTGTTAACACCATTGGCGATCGTAGTGGACGCATTTGCTACAGCAGCTATAAACAAAACAAAAAACAAACTGAAAAAAGGGATTCAAAGCTAAATCAGGCTTTTAAGATTCAATAGAACGTATTTTACCAATAATATAGAATCTTACTAATGATTTGCAGCTATTCCAGCCTTTGGAGATTACAGTAAATGAATTTACCCGATAACAGAATCGATATCATCGTACAGTAATTTTTCCAGGAAATATAAAAGGCTTATTTGTAAGAACGTTTTTGGTGGCAGGGAGTACCAGTTTTTTTGAACCCATCAGGGGCTGAAAAACGGAAGCAAATCAGAGGCGAAAATGTCAACATTGAAATCGATGAAAGATTTGAAAAATATATCTTATACAGTAATCCGGTTGAAAATCTTCACGAAGTCACAGGATGGGTCAAGTTGAGCGTATTAGCCTATTTTTGGATACAGTTTAACTTCAGAGCAATTCCTTTTAAAAAATTGCTTGGATTGATTTCAACAAATATAGGTTTTTTATTTCTGGAAAACTACATTTTTAAAACTTTTGTGGCATTCAACACTCAAGTCAAGAATAAGACAAAAAACTACGCTAAAGATTAACTCTTTCTTTTCTGGATGCAAAAAATGAATAGAAATTATGCAGATTAAAAAAAAGCCAATACAGTACTCACACGTGGCGACATCTACTATAGCCGTCACTGACGAGTTCACTGCATTTGTAACAGACGCTGTAAAATCAATTTTAGAAAATTAAATAAATGTTTTCGAAATTCCTAAATTAATTTTGCAATTCAGAATTTGATAACACTTGCAAACTGTATTGTCTATCGTCGCAGTGACGTTGTTCACAGAGCTTGCAGTTTCATTAACTGCAGCAGAGACCGCTCCTAAAATTGAATACAAAAAGCAATAAGAAATTAGATAATTATTCTGAGAAAATTTGTCAACGAACCAGCAGTCTCATTCACCACAGCAATGGTTTCGTTGACCACGGTGTTCACAATCGTACTCACAGTGGCTAAAAAAAATTGAGAATACTGTACAAATTAACATTAGGAGTTTGCGAGGAAAACATTTAACCACTTCATAAAAAAAATCATGAATTTTCATGCTACATATAAATATAACATGGATAAGATGAGAATTGTCTGACTTCCACGCACATGCAGTTCAATTACCCTTTCTTTTGCCAAGTATAATAAGGAAATCAAAATTACAATACAGTACATGATTTGCAATGCGTCCATCAGCAATTCGACAATAAGCCAAACTCACTATACCATCATGTCTACTTTTGCGTAACTTATACATTTATTCTTTATAGCAGTCTGCGAAGAGTCAATGCGACTGAGTGTGACGACAATTTTTACTCAACTGCTCCGATTTATGCCGAAAATCATCAATGACTCGCAAGATATTTCAAAGGTTTATTGAAACAGAGAATTCTTTTCGGAAGTGGTAAAAATGGACAAAAGTGGCGTTTCCAAAATGTGCTCCTCCTATAAATATTTGTACCGCAGTGGAGAAACGTGTTCGAATCAATGAAAAACGAGGTCAAAAAATGATAAAAAATTTTCAAATTACGAATAATTTTTCCAAGAACTGTCAGCATATTTTTTTTTTTAACTCGCAAAAATCAAGCGCGGACTCGAGTTGAAAAAATATTTTGATGACATGTTCGGGGACAAGGAATCTTGCAATTTGTTCAGAAAGCGACAGCTTTGAAAAGGCAATATCATTATTTTTTGTAGACAAGAAGATTGAAAAGAATCAGGTTTGGCACAAATTACACAAGAATTCCTCAACAATATATTCAGAAAACTTCTCACCAATTCCATCAGATACCGCTGACACAGTGTCATTCACCACCGATGTAACCGTGTTACCGACAGCAGCTACGAACAGCAAAAAGTTGGAAAACACTTCAAAATCTTAGAATAAACAAATTGTACCTAAGAATACAAAATACGGTAGATTATTGTACTGTACTACCGCATACAGCAAAATGAACGTTTAAAGCTCACCAATAGTGTCGTTAACTGCTGAGTTGACGGTGTTGGCAACTGCAGCTATAAGAATGAGAAAGAAATCACTTTAAAAAAATTTTCCTTACATATTCGGGGTTAAAATTACTTACCGACTTTATCATTCGCAATTGAGGTTACAGCATCCACAGCATTTGCTTTTGCACAAAAATGAACATTCTTTTTCAAAATGCTACACGTTATCATAACCATGCCATAGCCAAAAAAAAATGTTTTCATTAGAACATTTGAAAAAAAGTTACTCACCGACCGTATCATTCGCGATAGATGTTACGGCATCCACAGCAGTTGCTTTTTCAAAATTTATACTTTGTGAAAATTGTATACGTTCTCAAAAGACATCACAACCACGAATTTTTTTTNAGTTCCAGCCCTCCAGGATTTTCAAGAATGCCCTTCAATGCCGACACGTCGGTTATGGAAGACAACCTGTCCGTCACCGAGTTTGACAGCGCAGTTAAAAGTTTGGCTGAGTCGCTAGAGTTCATCAGGCTTTCGAAAAGCTCAGGGTCGAGGGACACGAGCGAATCGGATAACGTCACTGCGGAAAAACAATTTCAACGCACGACGTGTTTAGCCTCGGTTTTCAAAGAAATATTTGCAGTTTAAAATTCATTGAAAGCTCACCCACTGTAGCTGTGGTTTCATTCACTACTGCGGTCACAGTGTTAACACCATTGGCGATCGTAGTGGACGCATTTGCTACAGCAGCTATAAACAAAACAAAAAACGAACTGAAAAAAGAGATTCAAAGCTAAATCAGGCTTTTAAGATTCAATAGAACGTATTTTACCAATAATATAGGTTCTTACTAATGATTTGCAGCTATTCCAGCCTTTGGAGATTACAGTAAATGAATTTACCCGATAACAGAATCGATATCATCGTACAGTATTATTTTTCCAGGAAATATAAAAGGCTTATTTGTAAGAACGTTTTTGGTGGCAGGGAGTACCAGTTTTTTTGAACCCATGAGGGGCTGAAAAACGGAAGCAAATCAGAGGCGAAAATGTCAACATTGAAATCGATGAAAGATTTGAAAAATATATCTTATACAGTAATCCGGTTTAAAATCTTCACGAAGTCACAGGATGGGTCAAGTTAAGAGTATAAACCTATTTTTGGATACAGTTTAAATTCAGAGCATTTTTTAATGGCTTGGATTGATTTCAACAAATATATAGGTTTTTTATTTCTGGAAAACTACATTTTTAAAACTTTTGTGGCATTCAACACTCAAGTCAAGAATAAGACAAAAAACTACGCTAAAGATTAACTCTTTCTTTTCTGGATGTAAAAAATGAATAGAAATTATGCAGATTAAAAAAAAGCCAATACAGTACTCACACGTGGCGACATCTACTATAGCCGTCACTGATGAGTTCACTGCATTTGTAACAGACGCTGTAAAATCAATTTTAGAAAATTAAATAAATGTTTTCGACATTCCTAAATCAATTTGGCAATTCAGAATTTGATAACACTTGCAAACTGTATTGTCTATCGTCGCAGTGACGTTGTTCACAGCGCTTGCAGTTTCATTAACTGCAGCAGAGACCGCTCCTAAAATTGAATACAAAGCAATTAGAATTTAGATAATTATTCTGATAACATTTGTCAACGAACCAGCAGTTTCATTCACCACAGCAATGGTTTCGTTGACCACGGTGTTCACAATCGTACTCACAGTGGCTAAAAAAAATTGAGAATACAAATTAACGCTATAGGAGTTTGCGAGGAAAACATTTAACCAAATCATAAAAAATTCATGGATTTTCATGCTTTATATAAATATAACATGGATAAGATGAGAATTGTCTGACTTCCACGCACATGTAGTTCAATTACCCTTTCTTTGGCTAAGTATAATATGGAAAACAAAATTACAATACAGTACTGTACATGATTTGCAATCCGTCCAGCAGCAATTCGACAATGATGCATATAATGTCTACTTATGCGTAACTTATAAATTAATTCTTTCTAGTCTGCGAAGACTCAATGCGACCGAGTGTGACGACAATTTTTACTCAACTGCTCCGATTTATGCCGAAAATCATCAATGACTCGCAAGATATTTCAAAGGTTTATTGAAACAGAGAATTCTTTTAGGAAGTGGTAAAAATGGACAAAAGTGGCGTTTCCAAAATGTGCTCCTCCTATAAATATTTGTACCGCAGTGGAGAAACGTGTTCGAATCAGTGGAGAACAAGGTTTAAAAAATGAGAAAAAATTATCAAATTACGAATAATTTTTCCAAGAACTGTCAGCATATTTTTTTGAACTCCGCAAAAATCAAGCACGGACTCGAGTTGAAAAAATATTTTGATGACATGTTCGGGGACAAGGAATCTTGCAATTTGTTCAGAAAGCGACAGCTTTGAAAAGGCAATATCATTATTTTTTGTAGACAAGAAGATTGAAAAGAATCAGGTTTGGCACAAATTACACAAGAATTCCTCAACAATATATTCAGAAAACTTCTCACCAATTCCATCAGATACCGCTGACACAGTGTCATTCACCACCGATGTAACCGTGTTACCGACAGCAGCTACGAACAGCAAAAAGTTGGAAAACACTTCAAAATCTTAGAATAAACAAATTGTACCTAAGAATACAAAATACGGTAGATTATTGTACTGTACTACCGCATACAGCAAAATGAACGTTTAAAGCTCACCAATAGTGTCGTTAACTGCTGAGTTGACGGTGTTGGCAACTGCAGCTATAAGAATGAGAAAGAAATCACTTTAAAAAAATTTTCCTTACATATTCGGGGTTAAAATTACTTACCGACTTTATCATTCGCAATTGAGGTTACAGCATCCACAGCATTTGCTTTTGCACAAAAATGAACATTCTTTTTCAAAATGCTACACGTTATCATAACCATGCCATAGCCAAAAAAAAATGTTTTCATTAGAACATTTGAAAAAAAGTTACTCACCGACCGTATCATTCGCGATAGATGTTACGGCATCCACAGCAGTTGCTTTTTCAAAATTTATACTTTGTGAAAATTGTATACGTTCTCAAAAGACATCACAACCACGAATTTTTTTTTAAAGAACCATGTAAGAAAAAATACTCACCGATTGTGTCATTTGTAATCGAGGTTACAGCATCCACAGCAGTTGCTTTAAAAAATTTAATATTCAAAATTTTTAAAGTTCTCGCGACAGACCAAACCAAAAATTTTTTTTTTGATAAGAAAATTCTAAAAAGTACTTACCTACTGTGTCATTCACAATCGAAGTTACGGCATCCACGGCAGTTGCTTCAAAAAATTTAATATTCAAAATTTTAAAAGTTCTCGCGACAGACCAAACCAAAAATTTTTTTTTATAAGAACATTCAAAAAAGTACTTACCTACTGTGTCATTCGCAACCGAAGTTACAGCATCCACGGCAGTTGCTTAAAAAATTTAATATTCAAAATTTTAAAAGTTCTCGCGATGACAGACCAAACTAAAAAAACTTTTTGATAAAAAACATTCAAAAAAGTACTTACCTACTGTGTCATTCGCAATCGATGTTACAGCATCCACGGCAGTTGCTTTTGAAAAATATTAAACATTTTGAAAATTCCACACGGTCCAATCACAGGCGAGAATAATCATTGCAAAAAGGATCATCATTATAGTAGAGGGACGCATCAGTCATCAAACCTCTTCAAGTCGAATTTCAGAGGACCAGCAAAAAAAAATTCGAGTTATGGAGATTTTGAGTCAGAAGAAACGAGCCTTTTTTAGTCAATGTACTGGGAAAGAAAGAAGAAATTGCATGAAATCGTAATTGGTGATACTCTGGACCTTGAATTGCTTTTTAAATGAGTTGACAAATATCTGGATAACTTGGAGGTATAGGGGCACATTTGCTTAATTAGTCCTTCACTTCCTTTCAGAACACATCGTTATTTTTTTCATTGCTTTCCTCTTTCCTGTGTCAAAAAAAATAATCGCCAAAATAACCTAAAAAATAAGAGTTACAGAGGCCTAAGAGGAAAAGCCATCGAATTATGGAGGTTTTCATTGCATTTTTAAAAGAGAATTCAGAGGGGGACTTGAAAGAAAATTTGACTTAGGGAGGTTTGAATTATCGAGGTTACATTTTAATGTAGTTTTAACCTCATTCTTGGCAATAAGTTTGATTATTGAACTAAAGTTGAAGAGAAATGCTCAACACGCAGAGGCATTGACAACGGATGCAAATGTTCGCTACACCGATATGAAATTAAGTCACGTATTCTTTGCTAATATAAAATGTCTTAATTTTTAACTAGGGTCGTATTACCATATCTTCCTCGTTCTGAAAAAAGTAGCCGAAAAGCAGACACTTTGTAGCGACACATCGTACATCGAAAGGTAAAAGATAATTGAAACAGGCGAGAATAATCATTGCAAAAAGGATCATCATTATAGTAGAGGGACGCATCAGTCATCAAACCTCTTCAAGTCGAATTTCAGAGGACCAGCAAAAAAAAATTCGAGTTATGGAGATTTTGAGTTAGAAGAAACAAGCCTTTTTTAGTCAATGTACTAGTTGGGAAAGAAAGAAGAAATTGCAGGAAATCGTAATTGGTGATACTCTGGACCTTGAATTGCTTCTTAAATGAGTTGACAAATCTCTGGATAACTTGGAGGTATAGGGGCACATTTGCTTAATTAGTCCTTCACTTCCTTTCAGAAAACATCGTTATTTTTTTCATTGCTTTCCTCTTCCCTGTGTCAAAAAAATAATCGCCAAAATGGCCCAAAAAAATACGAGTTACAGAGGCCTAAGAGGAAAAGCCATCGAATTATGGAGGTTTTCATTGCATTTTTTAAAAGGGAATTCAGAGGGGGACTTGAAAGAAAATTTGACTCACGGAGGTTTTAATTATCGAGGTTACATTTTAATGTAGTTTTAATCTAATTCTTAGCAATAAGTTAGATTATCGAACTACAGTTGAAGAGGAATGCTCAACACACAGAGGCATTGACAACGGATGCAAATGTTGGCTACACCGATATGAAATTAAGTCACGTATTCTTTTCTAATATAAAATGTCTTAATTTTTAACTAGGGTCGTATTACCATATCTTCCTCGTTCTGAAAAAAGTAGCCGAAAAGCAGACACTTTGTAGCGACACATCGTACATCGAAAGGTAAAAGATAATTGAACAAAAACTCACCGACTGTTTCATTTGCAACAGCGACAACGGTGTCAACAACAGTCGCTAATCAAACAAAAAACACCATTATATTAGCAGCTGAGATGACTTAAACTTGTTCTTAAATCAATGTGCGGTATGTGCCTATTTCCTATTCCATTTACAGCATTTTAAACATTTGCGGAGGAATGCAAAGTCTCAAAGGAATTTTTATCCTGACTTCAATGAAAAATTTTTTTAAAGAAAATAAACCTGCAATAAAATGGATCTGTCGACAGCTGCAATGCTGTAATTCACGACTGATGCAACTGAATTATTCTGATCAGCTGCTAAAAAGGGGGAGCACAAAATTTTGGAATTCCCTACACAGAATCACCTGCATTGCTGTCTCATGCGGAATATTTATTACGAAGGAAGAAACTTTGGACCAGCTCACCAAATAATGTAAATTTGAAATACTCACCGATGGTGTCATTAACAACGGACGAAACAGTGTCCACAGCGTTTGCTGGAAAGTTGAAGAAAAACAAAGAGAAAAGCTTTGAAAACCCTGTCCTAACGAATGACACAAAAGATAAGTCATCTTGAAAGAGAAAAGACCAAAAAACAGTGCAAAACAGCAAGAAACAAGGTGTAACATGCATAAAAACTTGGCCTTGACGCATGGTCAATTACGCCTCTAACATTTGCTATTTTATTTTTCAACTTGTTCTTGTAGTATTCATTACTGCTGTTCTGTTAACTTGCTCTTGTGTACACTTGTTTCCTTAACATTAACAATTTTCTTGGGAAAAAGGTATTACGATAATACATTAAAGGATCAAGATGAATTGTTGGCTTTATATGATTTCTCATCAAAGATTCTCTGTAATTTGTTCATTCAACTAAACCTCATACAGAAACAAGCTGAAGAAAAAAACTCACCAACCGTATCATTCACCACCGACACGACCGAGTTCACGGCAGTCGCTGAAATAAACAAAGTAATCTTCGTAACAAAGAAATATTAAAATGTCATTGAGTGGATTTGGGTTGGGTGGGAAGGGGGGTTTGGTTGTTAAAATCTTGAGTGATCCTTGTGAATGCTGAAAAGCGGCAATTAAAGTGTTCTGTTCATTCAAAAGGTATTAATTTGCATTTTTATAATACAAGTGGACGCAGGACTCTCTCTACAACAATTTTGTCTGCAACAACATTCTCTGCCGTATAACAATTTCATAAAGTTTTTTTTTCGGTCCCTTAGGGCTTAGGGTTCCAACCCCATCCTATAGTGGTTCTTTACAGCAAAATCCCATCTTCAACGCAGTTTTTTCTAGTCTCCTGAATTTTACTGTAGAGAGATGAGAGTCCATTTGCCGTCAAATTGGAAAAAAAATTGGAAATTAATATGTCTATAGTAATAATAAAAAGAAATAAAAAATTTTAAAATGTGAAAATTCCAAAACATGTAAATTACTTACATACGGTATTATCCACCGTCGCAACAGTATCATTGACGACAGCTGTGACTGTGTTCTCCACAGCAGCTAAAATATTCGATTGAAAAGGGAAATTTTTCCTTAAAATTTTTAAATTTCCAATAAAAGCCATTCAGAAAAAACTCACCAACCGTATCATTCACCACCGACACGACCGAGTTCACGGCAGTCGCTGAAATAAACAAAGTAATCTTCGTAACAAAGAAATATTGAAATCACTTCAATGAGACATTCACGAATTACAGTATTCGAATTGGTCCATATTAAATGAATCTACGCAAAGGCATGAATAAAGTCGAGTACAGTACTTATTCTCTTATGATGATGAGTATCCAAAACAGTCATAAAATCATTACTGAATCAATTAAAAAAAAAGATAGTGAATATCGATTTTACCAATACTGTATATGGAGAGATTTCATCTCCGCGTTTTTATTTATTTTTTATTCGAACGCAGAATATCTGTACAGCTGAAAACAAAGAAAATTTGCATACTTTCAAAAAGTATTGTCGACGGTGTCATTTACAACAGATGTGACAGCATTTTCCACAGCAGCTATCATTTTACAGAAAATGTCACGTTCAAAATATGTTCCGCAGCCCCATGATAAAATGCGTCTGAATTGATTCAAATTTTTTATGAAACGCTAATCCGAATCACAAAAATACTGTAAGATCACTTACAAACAGTATCGCCAACGGTTGCGACGGTGTCATTCACAACAGACGTGACAGCGTTTCCCACAGATGCTATAATCATTGCAGGAGAAAATTGACCATCAAAAAATGTTCTGCTTCCATATCAAATTTTTTTTCTTTCTTTAAAGTGACCATATTGGTAATTCATTCCCGCACGAAAATACCGGACATAAATATGAGCATAAATATCAATTTTGCAATTGTTTAAACTTACAAACGGTATCGCCAACAGCCGCAACAGTGTCATTGACAACCGATGTCACAGTGTTCTCGACAGCAGCTAATAATAAAAACAAAATTAATCAGAAAATATTCAGCGAATAGATGGAAAACTGATGTTTTTCTCTAGTTTTCTTCAACGTGTTTATGATTAATTCGTAACAAAGAAATATTGAAATCACTTCAATGAGACATTCACGAATTACAGTATTCGAATTGGTCCATATTAAATGAATCTACGCAAAGGCATGAATAAAGTCGAGTACAGTACTTATTCTCTTACGATGATGAGTATCCAAAACAGTCATAAAATCATTACTGAATTAATTGAAAAAAAGATAGTGAATATCGATTTTACCAATATGTGGAGAGATTTCATCTCCGCGTTTTTCTTTATTTTTTATTCGAACGCGGAATATCTGAACAGCTGAAAACAAAGAAAATTTGCATACTTTCAAAAAGTATTGTCGACGGTGTCATTTACTACAGATGTGACAGCATTTTCCACAGCAGCTATCATTACAGAAAATGTCACGATCAAAATATTTTCCGCAGCCCCATGATAAAAGGCGTCTGAATAGATTTAAGTTTTTTATGAAACGCTAATCCGAATCATAAAAATACTGTAAGATCACTCACAAACGGAATCGCCAACGGTTGCGACGGTGTCATTCACAACAGACGTGACAGCGTTTCCCACAGATGCTATAATCATTGCAGGAGAAAATTGACCATCAAAAAATGTTCTGCTTCCATATCAAAATTTTTTTTCTTTCTTTAAAGGGACCATATTGGTAATTCATTGCCGCAAGAAAATACCGGACATAAATATGAGCATTAATATCAATTTTGCAATTGTTTAAACTTACAAACGGTATCGCCAACAGCCGCAACAGTGTCGTTGACAACCGATGTCACAGTGTTCTCGACAGCAGCTAATAATAAAAACAAAATTAATCAGAAAATATTCAGCGAATAGATGGAAAACTGATGTTTTTCTCTAGTTTTCTTCAACGTGTTTATGATTACAATATTTACGTACAGGATTACACGAATAAAAAGCAGTCATTGACCAAAAATGCAAATTTTCTGCTATGTTCTGCTCGACACCAGCAATCTGTCTCATCAGATAAAAAAAAATATTACGAGTCGACATTCCCGGAGAAAAGAATTAAAAATATTTTAAATTCCTCGTTGATTTTTGATTAAAAATTTATAAACGCTACTTTGAAAAGTACATAAATGCGTTCACTCACAAACGGTATTGTCAACGGCTGCAACAGTATCATTGACCACGGAAGTTACAGCGCTTCCCACAGAAGCTAAGAATTTCAAAAACGAAATCATTTCAAGACAATTACTAAAAAATGTAAAAAAAAATATGTCCAATGAGTGTTCAGTGCTCATGAATATTCCAAGCGACAATTGAATAAACGTTGTAACTGTAAATGAGTTTACTTACAAACGGTATCGCCAACGGCTGCAACTGTATCATTGACCACCGAAGTGACAGCGGTTTCCACGGAAGCTTCCGATTTAAAAAAAAAAAATCCAGAAAATAGTTGGTGAATAAATAAAGCAAATCATCTAATTTTTTTATTTAAGATTTGGCGAATCCGTTGGGATTTTCCATCATCCCTTACTAGGGTTCTGACTTTCCTTATAAACCAATTATTATCTCGTGTCTATACTGTACTTGGTCATGGAAAGAATGGGCTGATGCGAAAAAACCGAAGCTAAAAAAAAAGATTTTGATTGACGAGGTATTCTGATTGAATAATTTATTTTCATGGATCTAAATCGAAGAAATATTGAATTGTTTTAAAATAACTGGAAAATATTCTGAGCCGACGCTTTTACGCACTTCATGCACTACAATAATTGAGGACTAACAGTATATATTGTTCGAGTATATACTGCGTATATTTCTATATTTTACTGCCTATTTTGTATATCGCGTGTAATTCATTTACTCACAAACGACGTTGTCCACGGCTGCAACAGTGTCATTGGCGACCGACGTAACGGTGTTCCCAACAGTGGCTGAAAACATCATGAAAAATATAATTTTATGAGATAAACATTCATTAAAAAATCCATCGATAAAACTTTGAATAACTTGGAATTTTTTTTACGAATTCATTAATACAGTACCTATAAACAAGCTTATCGACAGAAAATACCAACGCATCAGCACTTACACACAGCATTATCGACGGCAGCAACAGTGTCATTGACCACCGACGTAACAGTGTTTTCAACAGCGGCTGTGAACATTAAGAAAAAGATCACATTATGTGATGAATATTCAGACAACAATAACGAAGACAAATACTTTATCTTCATTTTTTCTCAAAGCATTCATTGATGCCTTCGAAATAAGCAGAAAACCAAGTACTTTTGAACAAAGTTCACTTACACACAGTATTATCGACGGCTGCGACGGTGTCATTGACCACAGATGTGACGGCACTCTCCACAGAAGCTATTATAGCCGAAGCAAAAATAAATAAATACACATTAAAAATGGTTAGCGACTCATTCGGCAAATTGATACAAATTTAGATTCATTTTCCTTTATTGCAACGTTTGAATGATGCAGTGAATCACGAAATAAATAAAAATGTACTGTACAGTATATAAAATGCTTCCACTTACAAACGGTATCGCCAGCAGCTGCAACTGTATCATTGACGACAGACGTGACAGCATTATCCACAGAAGCTATACAAGAACATTGTTGGAGAAAAATGATCAAAAGAATTCCAGCCATCGCGAAACAAAAATTCAAATTCGCTTTAACATGCTTCGCAGTTAATTACTGTACTTCAAACGCTATACAGTATACAGAGCTATAAAATATGATAGTTTATAACATTTTAAACACTCACCAACAGTATCGCCAGCAGCTGCAACTGTATCATTGACGACAGATGTGACAGAATTATCCACAGAAGCTATATAAGAAAATTGTTGGAGAAATATGATTCAAAAGAATTCCAGCCATCGTAAAACGAAATTCAAATTCGTTTTAACATGCTTTTGCGGTTGATTGCTGTACTTTAAATGCTATGTACAGAGCTATAAAATAATGCAGAAATGATAGTTTACAGCCTTTTAAACACTCACCAACAGTATCCCCAACGGTTGCAACTGTATCATTCACGACGGACGTGACAGCATTATCCACAGAAGCTATATTAGACATTTTTTGGAAAAACATGATCAAAAGAAATCCAGCCATCGCAAAACGAAAATTAAAATACGTTTTAACATGGTTCCGCAGTTGATTACTGTAAAGTGAGACCCCCACATGTGTACAATTTGACATAGGGACAATTATTTTATCGTAAAAAATTAATCAAAATGGCCCAACATGAGGACACTGACTCAACATAGGGACATTTTGTTATAAAATTGCAAACAAATTTCAGGCCAAATTACAAGAAACAGATATTTCAAACCCTAAA
>CAJPEX010002128.1:8389-43884 GCA_905338405.1 Notodromas monacha
CTGAAGAATGCACTGATCAGTCGTTTATGAAATTACGCAGTCCCCGAAAAGCGAGAAAGTTGCTGGCAACACGGTTCTAATAACCTCCAGGGCCTCTCATAAACGCCTTCAACCCGCGAGTGGATTTATTGTCGTCAAACCATAAGCAGCTGCGGCGCGGGGGCGGCCAAACACATAACCGCGCGTTGCAGTCGTCGTTACGTGCATTTCCGCTTCCGGGAAATTTTCTTCTTCTCCCTCCTCTCCTCCCCAAGCTACATAATAATACAGTACCAAAATGTAACATACACAAACAAAAAATATACTTGAGTTTTCCCGAAAATAAAAGCGAAACCCCCCTTTTTTTCCGGTGCGGTGACGGCGACGCCGGCGACTTGTTGGCGACCAGCGGAATTTGCCGACTGGGAGCCTCGTAACAGGCGTTTAGTTCATTCTCGCTTATATACATATACGAGAGACTGGAAGGGGAAAACTTCGCACAAAAACGGCGATTCCTGCCTATATGAGGCTTTTCTCTTTCAAGGGCAAGAGAGAGAGAGAAAAACAAATGTGGGACAAAACGTCGGCAAACTGCTGTAGCCGGATCTTTTCGCGAAGTTACCCGAAACGGAAGTCAGCGATGGTGGAGGAAATGCGGGAAGCTGACCAAAAAACCGCGGATATATTTTCACACGAATTTTGAATTACAAAGTGATTTTTCGCCGGAAAAAAACGTATGCTTTAAAGTTAGTGGAATATGCTTATTATGTGGATAGGTCTGATTTTTCTGATGACGAATGGCCAAAACTCCGTCGTCTATAACAATCAATAAAATAAAATGAAACAGTTTTGCATTTTACACTGAAGAATTCTGGGGGGCAGGGAATTTTTCTTTGTCTGAACACATCAACTGCAGATTGATTACCGGCTCCAGGTAATTCAAAGGCTTGAAAAACTAAATGGAAAAGTATTGAATTGAAATTGTAATCCGTCAAGTGCAACATTTTATAAGTTGGATACCATTTTTTTCGAATTCTGAAGACATGGATAAGTGAAGGCAAGGGTATAAAATAAATTTGTTACGAGTGGAAGGATATATATTTTTCAGATATATAGCTTCTTTCAGAGATTTCAGAGATGGAAAAAGGGTGACAGGGTTATTTAAAGTGTCATTAAAATTATTTCCATAATGAAGATCGAATTTTCTTTCGTTCCCTCTTTTCTGAGGATTTGTAAATAACGTTTATACAATTTTTCCCAGAAATGGCCGCAAAATTAATCATTCGCTTAAAAATTAAAAGCGCCTAGAATATAAGCGCCGAAAACTTATCGCGGTTTTTATGGGATGACTGCTTAAAGAGTGAGGCGTCTTCGCCAGCGTGATAAAAAGCGTGTAGCGGCAGTGAACCTCCCAGCTACGGACGCTTGTCATCTCTCCTCAACATCGCCCCTTTTTTTCCCCCCACTTTCCAACAAGAACGACTGTCAGCATTTTCCTTGTCATTTCCCCCTGGGACGTTATAATTGTTGTTCCTCCAACAGTTAACCTTTCCTTACAAATACTCGTTTTCCCCTCCCTTTTCCGCCTTACTTCAGCGAGCGTATTAAAAGATCGCGCTCGTTAAGGAAGCGAAAAAAACTTCCACTGTCGACGGTTTTGAAAAATTGCGGCACCCTTAATTATGAGTCTCTTATGAAGTTGAGCGTTTATGTAAAAATGGCACGGAAATTGCCTTTGAATTAATAAAGAGGGTTCTCAGAAAATTGATGGAAGTATAGGCTGTTATCAGGGAATGATTCTTTTTTTTTGTTCGGAACGAACCTTCTGTGGAATGATTCAGCATATGATGAAAAAAAATGAAAAGGTTCCCGGCCATTTTCAAGGTAAGTGGTCGCGTACGAGGAAAA
Source organism: Notodromas monacha (assembly GCA_905338405.1). Taxonomy (NCBI): domain Eukaryota; kingdom Metazoa; phylum Arthropoda; class Ostracoda; order Podocopida; family Cyprididae; genus Notodromas; species Notodromas monacha. Next base: position 10,277 of record CAJPEX010002128.1, read on the forward strand.
ACAATCTTCATATTTTGCGACTTATTCTTTCGGAGAAAATCAAATCTAGCATCTCGAAGACGAATTACAGTGGTTTTCGAGAAAAGACGATCCAATAGTGCATGCTCTTATCTTTCTTCAAAAATCTGGTGGACAAATCATCAGCCAAACCCGAAACTTCAGATAAGCCAAGGAAGATTATTTGGACTTGAAAAATGGACCATTTCGAAAGTACAGTACACGAATTCCGAAGAAGGTAACAATAAATACTGTGACTAGAATAAAGCAGCTGTGAAATTAAATAAAAAGTTGGCCTCACAGTATCCCGGAGTCAACATGGCTTGATCCTTTTTTTTACTAAACAAAATAATATTCAAACACATCATTGACGAACAATATAACCATTTCCTGGACATCATTTCCCGAGAAAACGAATTATCATTTTTTCTATGCCTCAGGACTCAGGAGTGATGAAGAGTGAGTCCTTTCGGTATTTCCGGTTCACGATGTGACGGGAAACCTTTTTTTTACTGAATCAAACAAAAAAACGGAATAATCATATATAACCTCTTCCAAAAAACCCCCTTTTTGAAGCGAACTTTCGCGAGGCGCTCGGGTCATGTACGTCAAAACCACAAAATGTATTAGTCACGCTCGCGTCTGTGTTTTTTCCGTTTGCGGCCGCCGACGACTGACCGATTCTTCATGCCCGACGAAAAATGAGAAGGAAGAGAGAAAACCCCGGGGAAAAATAAAATCCGGAAAGATGAAAAATACCTGACCAAGATTTCTCTGTCCAGAAAAAAAAANATCGCCCCTTTTTTTCCCCCCACTTTCCAGCAAGAACGACTGTCAGCATTTTCCTTGTCATTTTCCCCTCCCTGCAATATTAACAACAAGGAGGTTGTCAATTGGAAAGGAATGTTTATGAGCAAAAGGGGAGGGAAAAGGCGGAATGAAGTCGCTCGCATAATTTTCTAGCGCGAGCAATTCCTTCGCTTTTTTTTTTCTTCCACTGTCGACGGTTTTGAAAAATTGCGGCACCCTTAATTATGAGTCTCTTATGAAGTTGAGCGTTTATGTAAAAATGGCACGGAAATTGCCTTTGAATTATTAAACAGGGTTCTCGGAAAATAGATGGGAGTAAAAGGCTGTTGATAGGTAATGATTCTTTCTTTTTCGGAACTGACCTTCTGTGGAATCAGCATATGATGAAAAAAAAAGTTGCCGGCCATTTCAAAGGTAAGTGGTCGCGTACGAGGAAAAACAATCTTTATATTTTGCGACTTATTCTTTCGGAGAAAATCAAATCTAGCATCTCAAAGGCTAATTACAATGGTTTTCGAGAAAAGACGATTCAATAGTGCAGGCTCTTATTTTTCTTCAAAAATCTGTCGGACAAATCATCAGCCAAATCCCAAACCCGAAACTTCAGATAAGCTAAGGCAGATTATTTGGACTTGAAAAATGGACCATTTCGAAAGTACATTACACGAATTCCGAAGAAGGTAACAATAAATACTGTGACTAGAATAAAGCAGCTGTGAAATTAAATAAAAAGTTGGCCTCACAGTATCCCGGAGTCTAATCATGGCTTGATCCTTTTTTTTTACTAAACAAAATAATATTCAAACACATCATTGACAAACAATATAACCATTTCCTGGACATCATTTCCCGAGAAACCGAATTATCATTTTTTCTATGCCTCAGGACTCAGGAGTGATGAAGAGTGAGTCCTTTCGGTATTTCCGGTTCACGATGTGACGGGAAACCTTTTTTTTACTGAATCAAACAAAAACGGAATAATCATATATAACCTCTTCCAAAAAACCCCCTGTTTGAAGTGAACTTTCGCAAGGCAGAGCCCAGTACATGCAGTTTTGGTGTTTTACATAATCAGTGCGAGCGCAGACACAAAAAAGGCAAACGCCGGCGGCTGCTGACTGGCTAAGAAGTACGGGCTGCTTTTTACTCTTCCTTCTCTCTTTACCCCGGGGAAAAATAAAATCCGGAAAGATGAAAAATACCTGACCAAGATTTCTCTGTCCAGAAAAAAAAAACACATATTCCAAGAAGATTTAAAGCCGTGCTCAGACAAAAACCCAGCAGCAGACGCAGAAAAAAAAAAAAGGTAAAGAAAAATTCCGTAGCACCCTGGGCAGTGATTGATCGCAAGTACCTCGCGCGTGCGCTCATCATTTATCACTCGCGAAATAATAAAGCGCTCAAGACGCGAAGACTAGCTATTTCTTCCCTTTTCTAACAATCACATGCATTTATTTATTTATATGCAGTATTATATATTTAAAAATAAACTACCATAATCACATCTGCTCGTTCCTTATAATGACAATTACACGACGAACCGGAGCATTCGTTATTTTTAGCTCGGATTAACCCGAGGAACGCTGCGTCTTTATTTAGCGAGAATTTCTGGTTGTCACGGTGCGAAAACAAAGGCCAATTGCTCAACCGAAGATTATTCCACTCGATTTCTTTTTTTTCCTTCCCATAAAGGTTAAATGAATTTTCATCATGATGGAACGAAGTGGACACGCTATGGTATGGTTAATGACTGAATCACTGTGCGAGAAATAAAAGATTTCAATCATATATATGAGGTTTATTCAGTTGTTATGTTGTTTGAACAGTGAGAAAATTTTCTGGCTCGAACGTCAACTTTGAGAATTCCAACAATTTTTAACATAAAATTAAGAGAACTTCTTTTTAGGAAAAAATAAACATCAACAATTTCAACTTCCAACTTTGCATTATTCGACCTCCATTTCCTGTATAAATTATCTGCTCGCAGCAGCAGACTATCTTTGATTGATCAAATCTAACCTCAGATCTGATTTTATCGTGAAACAAATGGATATTAGAAAAATGTGTAATTACTTAAAGGTCAAGATTGAACCCATCAATTATGTCAACATTAACCTCCGAAATTAATCTTACTCCAGATCCTAATTAAGTCACACATGTTTTTTTTGCTGATTCCCTATAATTAGATGATCTGTTCAAGTTATTTCTGGATTCTCCCTTCGATTGATTTTTGTCATGAATCAAGACGGAAATTTAAAAATAGAGTCTCATTTTAAAATTCCTGAAATTCATAAACTTTTCTAATTAATCACAAAAACCGAATCAAGAGCATATAGCCTGGCTTTTTCCAGGATACGGCGGATTCAAAACTGACAAAGGCATGGAGCCTACACTTGAAACTCGTTCATAATAACGAATAAATTATTCCACAAGGTCAAGAGACACGATGTCAAGATCAATCGGGGTCTAGGTGGAATTTAATTAAAGGCTATACCGATTACTCATTCTTTCTTGACGGACGAGTCTGACAGGTGGGAGACGACATAATTAAGATCACGCTCCCGTCACCCAGCTTTTATTACTTGAGAAAATAATTTGACCTGCACCGAAACAAACGCCATTTGTTTGTTGACACATCGGTGACAGAAGAGGCAGTTTCACGTCATCACAATATCGTGGGATACGCAAACGGTCACCTCCTGAGAGAGTCTCACGGTTCGACAGAAAGTTTTGCAACTTCACATTAGGCGCCAGAAGGTCGAGTTTAATCGAGTCCAAGAAACAAAAATCACGAGATCATCTCATAGATTGTGCGACAATTTTATTCCAGGAATTTTACCGGTTTTAAGACGGTCCACATCTTTCAACAAAATCAATATCATGAATTGATAACATATTATCGTCGAATTACACATTTCTGTCACAATTGACAAGAGCAAACCCGCAAAAAAATCATAAGACACAAACCATGGAATTATAAGACATAAACCGGGAGCCATTTCCAAGAGAAATTACTGTGACTCAATCTATGTTAGATATTTATAAACGTTGAAATTTCAATTCTCCACGTGCTAAAAAGAACACCTCAGCTAGAGATGAACGTTTTTATATTCTTGTACAGCCTTCATAAACACCATCGTCTTATCCTCGTCGGGCTGATTTATAATGAAGCACCATGTACAACAATAGGTGGGAAAGCAATTTTTGCCACCGTGCAAACTTGACTGACGGCGAAACCGCTTTTCTAAAAGAGATAACATCCAGGTGTCGTGACGAAATCGGGTGTGAATTACGACTTTGATAATGCCCTGTCTCTATAATGGCGAAAATGGCTATTCATACCCTTGAAGTCGATCTTTGTCAATCCGATCCGCAAGAGTATCTGGAGCGAAGTTCAGGGTCAATTCTCAATTAGTTGCTTGGTTAGTTCCAGTCAACCAAAGAGAACAGTTTTTTAAAAAACGGGTACCGTGCCATATTTACATAATTAGGACGACTAAAAATGGGAAAAAATACTGACGACTGAAAAAAAAAAGTTTCTGTGCAAAATGCAACCCGTAAAACCTAAAATTAATGTTCGATAACTTTGAAACTTGCATAAAAGCTGTAATAATGCGTATTGAAATCAGTTTTGAATTGGTGCTTGAGATGGTGCTTGATAACAGTGATAAAACGCACATAGGGAGGAAACATTCGACCGAAATTTGAAGGATGATTTGATTGGGGATGCCGAAAATTTTCACAAATTTTACAGGAACACTATAAGACTTGAAATGCGACCTTTAGTAGAATATATAATTTAGTTATGAAAATAAAATAAGAGTGAATTGATTTTTGTCGAGTTTTGGAAAAAGTTCAGCCTCAAAACAAACCGTCAGTTGACGGTCGATGTCTTCAATCTGCTCAGTGGATTAATGGGTTCATCTAGAATTAATTTTCATGTTTAAAACCCACGCCAAGTTCCATGCAGAGGTTTACTCATTCTTTCAGTGGTATTATAAGCAAATAGACTTGACGAGTACCAGCAGTCTTTTTCTTGTTGACGCTATGGTGTTCATCCAAAAATAAAATAGAAGATAAGTTAAACTACGGTGACATTAACCTGTTTTGACAGGTTGTTTTTTGCCATTCCTTTTTCAGAAATTAATTCCCAAGATCAACCCCGCCAAATATTTCAAAATATTCAACTTTATTCCTCATCGTCAAAATTGTTTGCTGACGTTTTTGATTCAATAAATTCAATAGACGAAGTCACGTCAATCACCCAGATATTCAAATCTGAAGCTTCTTTACCAATTTTAAAATTTAATTCAATAATAAATACACGAATAAAGAGTAGAAACCTCGCAGAGGAATTAATCACAAAACACGGATTAAAATGCCACCAAATTAGAGAAACATGCGCAGTAGTTTATTTTCTACAATTTTTGTAAGAAAATTAAAAGAAAAAATAGTTATTCGATTTGCTTCATCACTTCCGGGACTCGTTCACCTCATCCGTGACTCTTTATTTTCAAGGTCTTCGAGGACAAGCCACGGTGTTACAATTCCAGAACATCTGCCACAATGTGTCCAAGTCTTATTTGGATATGGCACAAGAAAACAAGGAAAGGATTCCTTTTTCTTCCTCAAGGCATCTTTTCTTGTCCTTGCTAGAAATGCACTCGATCGAAATGTAAAGCTTTTATTTTCTATGCGATCTAAAAAAAAAAGAGAAAAATCGGAAAAGGTAATAAACATTTTAGCAGCTCGAAATTGACGTATTTCTCCCCAAGTTGGAGCTCGATTTGATTCCAGAAATATGAGTGTTCCAAAAGCGTGAATATTCGAGGGATTTATGGACTTGGGTTTGAAAATTGTGTAAGGCGTACAAATCCTGATATCACCATATTACCAAGTATACTGGCAGTCGCAAAAATAAAATAAAATGTTCATTTTCAGAACAAACTCTGCACCGATTCATTTACTGTCAATGAAGGATATTATCTAGAAATAGCCTTTATTTTTCTGAAGCTGACCAAATTGTCCTTCCTGGTCCTCATATTTTCGAAAAATAAAAAAATCATTGTCCAGAGAATGCCAACAATTTATCGCCGTTTCACAAGCAGCAAGATGCGCACATTCAAGCTCCTGGAAATTTTAAATTTTAATTTGTATCCTATCAAAAATTTATCGGATCTTCCGATGTTTCCGAAAAAAATGAAAAATTAGAATCTCGTTATGACAAACAATCGATTGCAACGACGTCGTTTTGTTCGGTTAGGTCCCTGCCCAATAATCTCAAAGTTAAAATAATTCCGTTAGAACGGTTTTTCTTACAACGAAGATATTCCGCTGGTCCCAATCGATTCATTGTGAAGATATTTTACTATATTTTGAATTTTCTCACGCGTTTTCTGCATACAAAGTTCGGGGATGAGGCAATAACCCAATGAAAGCGTTCCCGTTTTTTTGGGTGAATATTGGTGCGTGCGTCGGCCTGTGTATTCTAAGTCAAATTAATGATTCCCAAAACTCCGCGGAATGTTGTATGGACTCCCAGAAGAGGACATACAGTATGACTTTAATGTAAAAATGTACATTCCGATCTCGGAACTGTACAATAGCAGAGTAAAACGTAATGCTTGGCAACGGAATGAAGGAGACAGGGAGGATTGAGTTACTCGCGAGTCGCATTTGCGTGACGCTGCAACAACGCCGTATAGCGACGTTCGCTGTGGGGGGAAAATTCTTAGGTTTCCTTTACACGTTTCGACAACAAAAAGGTCAACCCCCACGTTCAGATTTCGTCCAATCACTTATTTAGTCTCCCACTTGGAAAAAAATGAACATTAACAGCAGCAACAAAAGCTGGCCATGACAAAACAGGAGGCATGCATATCCATAATTTTTGAATATTCTGTGATGCGGTTCGTGACAAAAATGCAAGTCTCCAATCCCCGGGTTATTTTCATTAGTTGGAAATATTGTCGTTAGATCGATTCTTGAAATTTTCCAAATGATACGTCGCGAGATGAGGATTTTATAATTTGCTGTATTTCACATGACTCATTTTTAAATTTATTTTAAAACGCGGAAAGCGTGACGCAAGTGACTTCATTATTCATGGCAAAGGCAATACGAAAATTTGCGGAGAATGGCAAGGATTTGAAAGTACCGAAGGCAATTTTTTTAGAACCATCCAAGCCAAATTCCATTGAAACATATTTCAAAATGACCTTCGACCGTTTACACGTGGCGCAACTCCTTCTAATATTAGTTATTTATTAATATTTTCCCAATATCTGTAATGCATGGTTTAATCACGTGTATTATTGACAGTGATCAAGCGATTCAAGCCTGAACCGTTACGTAAGCACAGCTATTCGAACTAGAAGAAACACAATTCAAAAAAGGTCCTATTGTTTATGCCTCAGAGTCCTTGTTGGACTGAAGAAAACGCTTCAGCTTCTTGAAGAATGATGCTGAGCACATGACTCAGCTGCTCGATCCCGCAAGAACCAAAGAAATCCATCAATTGGAAGTAATTCCGATAAACTTGCTAAAGATACTCGTATTCCCAGGACTTGGTCAAGAAATTATCGCACAAACTAAGGTATTCTCGCTACGACTTCGAAAATAAATATTTTAGAAGACGCCCAAAATTAATATTTTGCTGGTAAATTCATGCTGTGATGCCTGATAAGAGAAAGAAAAGACACCGAAAAAATGGACTACATCCTTTTGATTTTTTTTTTGCTGCAAAAAAATCTGAAGGATGTCTCAAGAAATCGTTACCCAACAAATCCACAGCAACACCAGACAGCAAACAAAAAATAAATCCCGAAAAAAAATTTGCGAAATTTACGTTTTATTCATGAAAACTACAACATATGTATGTGGCTAAGAGACAAATAATGACGCCATAAATAAACCATAATATTCTCCAAACAAAGGACGTGCAATAGTTGTGCAAGAGCAAAAGACTCATGCCTCCAAAAAAGCATGCAATTTAAAAATAAAAATTTAAAGGATCCTCAGTGATGGAAAATTCACGTTCAAATCACACAGACAATGCTAGAGCATTTGACAGCAACAACAATAAACCACAAAAAACTTAAGAAAGCGAAAAGACGTCGGAAATGGACTATATCCTTCACAGCTGATGAATTTGTGCTTCTCAAGGGTAATAAGATGCAAGAAATCATTACCAAATCAATCCACAGCAACAACACCTGTGGACAGCAAAACAAAAAAAAAACAAAAAATAAACTCCCGAGAACATATTCAAAATTTCTGACATTTTCATGAAAACTACAACATAAATGGCTTTAAAAAAACAAACAATTATTCCTCAAATAAACCGAGTCCTTTTCCCACAAAACGAACTCCAACCCTTGCGCAAGAGCAACCGACTCCATCATCACCGAGCTGCCTCCAAACAAGAAAATTACCTTTTGAAAAAATACAAAGGATCCTCAGCGATGCAAAATTCCCGTTCAAATCATCAGGACAATACTCGAGCATCTGACAGCAAAAACACACACACACACAAAAATAAATAATAATAAGAAAAAACCAAGTAAAGAAAGCGAAAAGACGTCGGAAATGGACTATACCCTTCACAGCAGCGCGCGTTATTGCGAAAGACCCTCCGGAGCTGAACGTGGGGGCGGCCAAGCAGGAGAACAAGAAATTTCATTGTCAACTGTTGGGGAGGGACAGGACAGGACAGGACACGACACGACACGACGTGACGGGACACTCGGTATATAGAACCCGTCTGCGGGTTTAACCGTGAACGGAGTGCATTGTGGCCAGTCCCGTGGTCTAATGAGGTTGTAACCAGAGACTACAACTGCGTCCGACCTGTTGGAAGCTATCTCGTGTATCACATTCCCCAGCCCGTCATATATTGAAGAGCCTCCTTTCCTTTTTTTTTTTAAGTTGTTTTCTTCTGCCCTTCTTTTAATAAAATTGTCTCTCTCTCTCTCTCTCTCTCTCTTTCTCTCCCCATGATCGACTTATCTTTGACAAAAGGCATCAATGATATCTACACCGACGCCAGCTACTTAGTGCATAGGTGCCATTTTGAAAAAGGTTTCTTAATTGACGGTATATCTCGGGATAGTTTGAATTTGAAGTCAATGATCTAAATTTCCCCAAAACCAGATAGCTATTAAGATGCATCCTTTCATATTTTTGTTTTTTTTTTCTTTAGTCTCAAGTTCACTGCAAGAGACACAACATAGACAAATATAGTCTCATCTTCTTGCAAATCGAATTATTTTTCTGGAAATAATGCATGAGATACACATACTATCTTGAAGCCCGCATTCATCACAAAAACGCTCGTAATTACTCAATTGCCGCTGAAGAACTCTATTTTTTCATCTTTCTATCATTCAGATTTGATAAATACAGTACCAAAATGCTATCAAAACCTGCGCCGCCTATTTATGTTTATTAATTTTGAAACGGTTTCTGAAGTGAAAATATCGCGAGATAACTTGGAGTTGGATTTTTATTAGGTTGAAAGGGTTTTTAATTTATCGATAGTTCTTCGTAGGAAGGTAAAAAGAAATCAGACTTCTAAGTGAAGCTCTCTTTGTTATACGACGTGACATATCGTAATTAGCGGAATTACGTTTAAAAAATTTCCTCAAATACTGTACCTGATAATTGGCGCAAAACATGCAAAAACATTTATCAAGTACGCTCGTGATTACTCCCCTGCTCCTGAAGATGTGTCTTTGTTTCATAATTTGACGAGCAAAAATCATGCATCGATATATGTTCACTTAATGATCATTGACATTCCAAAATACTGTACATTACCATCGCTGATTATATTCAGAGGTTCAAAGAGAGACAGCAAAATTTAGCGAGGGTGTTTTGCACCTCGTTTTTTTTTCTAGCACACAAATCAGCATGATCCAAAAAACAGCACGTACTGGTATTTTTCTTTCGTTAACTCTTTCGTACGCTAAGTAAAAACACTTCTTCTTTTTCTAGTATACATTGGGTTCTTAACACTTACTAAGTTTGCCTGGTTGAAACAAGCATTCATCTTGATGAAATCGTGTACCGTGTACGGAATTTTTCTTTTGGAAGCTGGAACATCTGAAACAACCACAATATTCGCGAAAAATCAAACAGCAATCGGCGCGTCTCTAAGACGCGCCTACAGCTGCAAACCATCCCTTTGACAGGGCAAATGCATGACCATAAAAAGAAAGCAATTGAGAAAGCATGCGATTCATTTTTGTGAAGAAGAAAAAGATCATATGTAACCCAAGAATTGTGAATGATTCAAACGGACCAACTTTGTTCGTAAGTAGAACTCGAAATCGTGTACCGCTCTCAATAATTCCGTTTTCTCGCACTATGAAAGCCCGGTACTCAGTGTCTGTTCCGTAATTTCACCAAGTCATTATTAAAAGGGACTGCAACAAAGATTTGTCAAAAAGTAAAATGAATCCATCCAACCTCAAGCATATTTCGCGTGGGACGTTCGAAGGGTGCGGCTATGAATCCACTTTGATCCCGGGACTTCCTGTTCATTTTACTCAGTTTGTGTACAAAGAATAGCTTTACACCCAGCCTAAGTTGTTTGGAGCTTACGCAGTAATACGAATTTTCTTGTTCGTTAATATTGGGGAGAAAAACTTCCCATGTATAAATTTTCTCTTATTCCAACTTTACAATATACACGCCCGCTATGATCTCAATAAGAACAAGGAGAAATATTATTCTTGACCCACTGGAGTGCATTATTAATATTTATCTGGGATGGAGTCTTCAACAGAGTGAAAGGATATGCTCGATGCCGGTCAGAAGGTTTGGCACGCTAAAATGAGTTAGTCGGTGAATTTTCGAAAGGCAATTTCAGTCCACTCAATTTTGCAATTCGTGTGCGCATTTGCAGTCAACAGAATGGTTTCATTAAAATTTACGAACTCGCCGCATTCCTCCGCGTTCTTCACTGCAGCTTCTTTTGTGGGATAAAAATTTTTCCGACCATGATGCAAAAAAATAATAATGCATTTATTGTATATGAACGGAGATGGGGAAATTTGTAAGGAATTGTTCTTTCGACATATAACAGGGAAAATAAAGAAAACCCGTAACCCTATTTCGAAATCGCTGATTTCGGTCTCCATTTTCAAACAGGACTTACTGCCCACCACAGTGCTTTGTAACTGGGGCTCTACTTTGTGTGCTTACGAACATTTATGTACGCAAGCAGTCTTTCCACTATCTCCCCTAAAATACGGGGCTTGGAGCCTTGCGTACAAAATTACGCCCGAAAGGGAAAGTTTCAGACTCATTACAAGTTTGTGTTTGGACATTCACCAGCGCATCTCAATTCAACTTGTGATAAAAATAAATATAATTCAGAACAAGCGCAGCAGTGCAAGACCACAATTGGGTGCTGATTGAAATATTCTGGAAAATCCATCAATTTGCATCACTTATTTCATCGAGTAATTAAAGACACATTTTTACTCTGCTTCATAAAAATTCCAACTCGATTCATGTACCTGTATTTTCATGGCACTCAAACACAAATTTGACCAACAATAAATTTTGTATGCAATCATTGGTTTTGTTCGGATGCTTTTTTGCTGAAATTCTCAGTCGTAAAATTTTTAATCTCCAACTGGTATTTTTCTCTGTTTTTAGCATGCGCTTTATTTCGGCGATAGCTCTTTTGGGCACGCTTTTTTGTGAATAAATGAAATTCTTGAGTGATTTTCAGATTATGCCGCAAATAACGTCTGTGGATAAAGGCTACTGAGTCTAGATGACAACTTTTAGGACTGGAAGTTCAAAAGGAGAAATCATAAGAAATCCCACAAAAATATGAATACCGTCCAACTGGATGCTGGAGATTCTGAGCCGAAGTTTTCTTGTATTCATCAAGAAAAGTTGCCAAGAATGGCATCGGCCCAAAAAATTATTCTTTTGAAATAGTGTCACGAAACATTGACCCCGAGATGAAACACACGAATGCTTGTAAATACATGCGTTCGTCAGAAAGGTGATAGAGGGGATTTTATGCCCCGAACCTCGGAACGCATGTTTTAATGCGGGCTTTCCCAAAGTTTCAGACTCATTACAAGTTTTTGTTTCAACATTCACCATCAGAGCATCGCAATTCAACTTGTGATAAAAAATAAATAGAAATCAAAACACGTGCAGCAGTGCAAGACCACAATTGGTCGCTGATTGAAATATTCTGGAAAATCCATTAATTTGCATCACTTATTCCATCGAGTAATTGAAAGACACATGTTTACTCTGCTTCATTAAATTTCCGACTCAATTCATGTACCTGTATTTTTCATGGAACTTTTACACAAATTTGGCCAACAATAAATGTTCTATGCAATCATTTGTTCTCTTCAGTTGCTTTTTTCCTGAAATTCTCAGTCGTAAAATTTTTAATCGCCAACTGGTATTTTTCTCTGTTTTTAGCATGCGCTTTATTTCGGCGAATACTCTTTCGGGCACGATTTTCTGTGAATAAATGAAATTCTTGAGTAAGTTTCAGATTATGCCGCAAATAACGTCTAAGGATAAAGGTTACCGAGTCTAGATGGTAACTTTTAGGACTGGAACTCCTTTAGTTCAAGAGCAGAAAGAAATCCCACAAAAATATGAATACCGTCCAACTGGATGCTGGAGATTCTGAGCCGAAGTTTTCTTGTATTCATCAAGAAAAGTTGCCAAGAATGGCATCGGCCCAAAAAATTATTCTTTTGAAATGCTGTGTGGCAATATCCAGTCGGATTCTTCTTTTTTTAGTTTCGAATTCATTCGTGGCTGCCCCAAGTTAACCCATTACGATTTCCGGGCACGTTTTACGAAGCCCGAATGAATGGCATGCCCGACTCATGTATTCAGACAACGACGGGTTGCCTTCTTCGTTACAGCGTGTCACGCATTCCGTTGTCGGTTCTTTTGATCATCGCTTTCTTTGCGTATATGCTAATCAAATTTATAAAATCAGTTATTGAGAAGAACGTAAATATCTCTCCTACGAATCCGGTTCTGGCACTTATTTACTGGCGCTTACGAAGTGCGTCGCGTTTGCTGATTCAGCACGCTAATCATTTCTCCTCGATTCATTACTTTCCGGAATTACTTCCAATGCCAATAAACACGCCAATAGACTCAACGCGTGTCCTTATCAATTAAATTATGCGAAAATGATGTGAAAGAAGAAAATCAGTTCCAGCAAAGCCACTTCAGGAAACAAAACCATTTAAATAACTGAAGAGGTGAGTTACAAACCATTGCCTTAAAAATCTGATACAAATTATGATGCTGAAAAAAATGTGATTCACCAGAAAATGTGATACTGCTAAAAAAAATAAGTAGGGGGATTTCCTCTTTCCAATCGCCCCAGTAAACATAATTCCAACGAAACCATTTTCTTCAAGAAAATGCACTTTGTGGAACAAAACCTCATTTAAAACGTAATTCAACAGAAAATATGAAACATGCTTTAAAAAAAAAACAGAAAACTTCCTCGTTCGAATCGCTCCAATCTCGCTTTCAACAAAACCCCTTTGGCACCATTTCTTTCGAGAAAAACATAATGAAATTAAAGACATGAAAATGAAGGAAGGAAACAAACAAAAAACGTTCAAGTTTCCACAGATGGATTAACGACTTTAGCAAAACACTTCGCCAGGACGCTGACAAAATAAGTTCGGGAACCCTTCATTCCCATATGCGTCAACGCCCCGAGGGGATGAAGGGTTAATAGCACTTGATGAGCCGGTCTCGAGGCTCGGCTCCAACAAACCCGCCGTGCCTTCAATTATTTGCTCACGTCGACAACGTGAGAGACCTCCACCTCATTAACCAGGGCCCAGCCTCGACAAATAACTCACTATACAGTGGGCCCCCGACTTACAACGGGCCCATGTTACGTCGGTTTCAAGTTACGACGCTTTTTTAAATATAAAAAAACCCCCGACTTACGTCGGGGTTTCATGATACGACAGCTTAGAAAAGGACATTCCTATAACTGCTCTACAAAAACTGCCCGTTATGCGAGACATTTTTACTTGGATGAATTTCCATTTCTTCTTAAAACGTCAATTTCCCAGCTCATGCCATGCATCTTGATTCCAACAACATCCAGCGGTTGTTTGAGTGTATGAAGGGTTTTAAAATCAAAACTCCAGCTGCTGATGAAAACCTTTCCACAAAAAAAAGATCTTTTGGGTTGCTTTTCCTTCCTTTTCTTTCTCTACGGGGAATGAGTTTTATCGGCCATTCCTATCCGGGAAATTCTCACAGCTGTGTAGCCAGCAATGTAAAATTTGATTTGTGGGCTCTTCTTGGATTTCAGGAAAAAGGTTTCTTGTTGCCTTCTGGTATCTCTGCAATTGCATGTAGCTCAAAGAAATTGTCATGGTTGAATTATTACAGATCTTGTTTGAGGAATTTTAGGTGGTTTGCTATTTACTCCGTTCTCACAGGACTTTAAATTGATCAAGGAGGAACTGAGCAATCTTTGAATGCCTTCAGACTTCTTAGGTAGCCAAAATCGTGTAAAATATGAGTGCAGTCAGCCTTCTTGGCATACGAGCAATATTTGTGCAATATGGCGTCTTCAATGAGCAACAGTTTCACACTGTAGCTCATGATACTACAGTGTGAAAAAGGTGTAAAGAAGATGAGAAAAAAAATTGTGAAAAGTGCTCAAAATTGTGAAAATCATTCTCCTCCTACCCCATTTCACAACCCTACCCCTATCACTTTTGTTTTATGCAGTCTTTCAAATATGTCTTGTGTCTATATTAATGCAATTTCTGACAAAAAGTTGAAATATAAAGGTAATTTTAGTTAAATATTGTTTTTTCTAGAACAAATTAATTTTTTTATAATGTAACCTTAAGGGAAATATGGTCTCAACTTACGACGGCCCCATGTTACGACATCCACCCTGGAACGGATTGATGACGTAAGATGGGGGCCCACTGTAAATGAATAAACATAACATTTCCTTAGTTACACATTATGCTTACTTCAGAATACATTGCTCGCAGCAGAAGTAGCCAGCATTAGACATTGTTCCTTTCAACCATAATTGACCAACAGCATCGCAAATTAATGCACAAACAACCATGTGCATGTCTTTACCAATCTTGTGCACCGTTGGGTGAAGCTCATTCAATTCATTGATGAGGTCAAACATGAATGCGTTGCGGTTTGGTTTTCCCTCTCCATGAAAAACTGCTATCACAAAAGGCTTTGATTTTCTTGACGGTATGAAATGGCCATCAGCACAAATTAGGTGTCCTAATATTGGTGTAGCACTTGCAGCACTTGAATTTTTGAAGATCTGGCATGCATCAATGAAGATGTCTATGATGAATGTTGGACATGAGCCACAATGAGACAAATGTTTTTCATCCCTAGATGCAGGCTCACTCTTCTTCACAACACTGTTCCTGTCCATGCTTAGTGCTTCCATCAAAGCATCAGACAGAGATGTTTGGTGAATGTCAGCTATCAAACGCAAGTTTCGAACATGTCCATTCGAATGGCCTATATATAAAAAGGCAATTTTATTATATATTTAAAATGGTTATCATTATACTTTCCAGGGAATACCAATGTGTCATTTACTCACCGCAAGATTGACCAAGAATGGCATTTCTAATGCCAAAGTAAGCAACTTTTTGCTCCCCACGATGTCCTTCATCCATAGGAAATGATGAAGTTTCAGTCATGCATATCTTTTCAGGAGTCCTTGACCTCCGACCTTCATCAGTTTCATGAATTGTGTAAGCTTCTTCCATTTCCTGCATTGAAACGTTGTCATCAGCACTTGATGGCTCACTTAAGGAGACATTGACATTCTCCGATTCAACATCAGCATCATAGTCACTTCCTCCAATGATTGTGTCTTCATCCTCGCACGTAAGATTTTCCAAACATGAAAGTCTGCCTGCAGTATTTGTAGCATGATCTTGTAAAATACGTGCATCACCACGAAATTTTTGCGTGGGAACTATAAAGTCTTTTAATTCTCGAATTATAATGACTGACAAATGAATTTCCTCTAATTTCATTAACGTTTTTCCAGTCATTGGCCATTTTCTGTTGTAGTCATGATGAGATAATGAAACATTGCATTGCTTGAGTAGGCAGAGCAAGTCTGTATTTCTGACAAAAAGTTGAAATATAAAGGTAATTTTAGTTGAATACTTTTTTTTCTAGAACAAATTAATTTTTTTATAATGTAACCTTAAGGGAAATATGGTCTCAACTTACGACGGCCCCATGTTACAACATCCACCCTGGAACGGATTGATGACGTAAGATGGGGGCCCACTGTATAACAAGATACAAAAGAAAGATGCATTCACTTCATCCACAAAAAAAATGAATGAGCAAGGATAAGAAAAGAAAAATGCTGCCCAGCAGAACGCAAAGAAAGCGGCGAATCGAAACGCCCGATTATAATGACAGAAAATTGCGAACCCCGAACAGCGTAGGTTTTTTCTCAAAGGGTTTCGCAATATATCTTGGAGTACTTGGATGACTTTATAAGTTCGGGAACCCTTCATTCCCATATGCGTCAACGCCCCGAGGGGATGAAGGGTTAATAGCACTTGATGAGCCGGTCTCGAGGCTCGGCTCCAACAAACCCGCCGTGCCTTCAATTATTTGCTCACGACGACAACGTGAGAGACCTCCACCTCATTAACCAGGGCCCAGCCTCGACAAATAACTCACTATATAACAAGATACAAAAGAAAGATGCATTCACTTCATCCACAAAAAAAATGAATGAGCAAGGATAAGAAAAGAAAAATCCTGCCGTCTTGCGTTTCTTTCGCCGCTTAGCTTTGCGGGCTAATATTACTGTCTTTTAACGCTTGGGGCTTGTCGCATCCAAAAAAGAGTTTCCCAAAGCGTTATATAGAACCTCATGAACCTACTGAAATACCTCGAGAGGTCATGTATCTCAGAATCACGATTCACACTTGACTCTCACTTGCATCACTTGTGATATTACCTTCACGTGAACCATGTAAAACAGCTGAAACATATTCTCAAGATTAAATGGATTTCTCAATCACCTCCTACCCCGGATAATGACCAGGTTTCGTTCCGCTAATGATTTTTGCTTCGGGTAGCAAACCATGATACGACAGCATGAATGTCTCGAAAAATAAAAGCTATGTTATTGCAATATAATATTTTCCTGAATATACACGTTTATGATAATCTAAATTGCGTTAAGGGTCATTCTCCAATTTCTGCGCCCATTTCATGAAACTATATACAGTACAGTATACTGTAGTATTATACTGTAAATGCATAAAGTCTCGATGCACATTTTCGAGGGATTTCAGAAAGTATTGAGGATTCCAGCATACAGATCCTTGTTATTCAGTCAATTAAGGGACGTCGATGTCTGGTATTACTCAGCCATTAAATAAAAATGCATGAATGGTTTAACAGATCAAGGCCATTAACAGATGCATCAACACATAAGTGGAAACTTCGTGAACACTAGAACTTTGGAATTGAAATAGTTTTTTATGAAAAGCAAAAAATATCTCGGAAGGATTAAATAAATATATCCAGATGTTTGTTTGGACGCAAATGTCAGTCAAAATCTAGCCAAGTTCTCACAAAAAGTCGTAAGCGAAAATCTACATTCCATTTAACGATTTCTCGAATGGTGTTCAAAAAATTTCATTTCGGAAGTTTTTATGGGGAGAGGGAGGTAAAACTGATTTTCCGTTTCGTTTTTTTTGCATAAAAAATATCAAGAAGCAATTATTGCTGAATCGCAAAGCATTAACGGAAAACGTCACGATTATTTCGAGCACAAAATGGATTCCATTTGCAGTCCCGGAGGAAATCATTCCCCGTTCGAGCAAATAATAATTAGGCACAGAGGAAATCAGTGGAGAACCTGGGTGATGGCTTAATTGCCCCGTCACATATCACGTCAGGTGAGTGCTGCGGAAAAAATAGGAGAAATGACAAAAAGAAAACAGGAAGGTCGACGGGGGTGAATTGAATGCGTTCCAAAGAAAATAAGCACGAACGTTCGTTATGTATGCTCTTCTTTTCCTGACAGAATTTCTCAGCCGTGACATTTATCACATGAAAAAATTGTGCAATCTCGCAGCATCGAAAATTTCGCAAAACGGAATTGCGTTGAAAAAGAAAGAACTTTTCAACGCGGATAGCATAAAAGATTTATATTCGAGAAATCTTAACACAACTATTTATACGCCGATTTACTTTGAAGGAAGCACCTCAACAACATTTTAAAAACAATGCTTTTGGCCTAAAAAACTTCATCTACCGTAGTTCATTTCTATGAATACTGTCTTTCAAAATGAAGGAAGTTATTCTCCATTTGCACTCGTATGGAGTTGCTCCTTTGACTTGAATATTTGAGACCCGCTTTTTCACAAGAAATTCACTCGCAAATTCAGTGCAAATTCCAGTCAAGATTTTTATATAAATTCGCCCGAGGAGATCTGAATTTAATTCAACATTCAATTTTTTGGCGCCTCGTTCAATTTGATGAATTTCATGGACTTTTCGAATCGATGTCTCAGTATATGTTTAGTTCTCGCCAACACATTTTTCATGCAAAATAATCATATAAAATGCAATTGACTATAATTTTCTTCAATTTTCAGTTCGAATAAAATATAAAAAGACTCCTGCTTTCGGTTAAAGGGTTTGGAAGCGTTCATTTTTAAACGCATCTTTGAAATGAAACCAGCACATGTCTCCGATTCTGGGAAAATTCTAACTTTGTAAAGTGAGCGTCTTAAATTATTGCAAGCCCATTCGCTGTTAATACCGAGTTAAACAAATCAAGGAAAAAATGTATCACGCTCTTTCGGAGGAAATGTGATTCTTTTCGTTTCTCTTAGCAAGAAAAAAAAAACAAGGCGGTCCCAGAAAATACAACTGTACCCCGAAACGCAAACTCAGGTGACGTGCGATTCCGGAGCACGATAAATTCTCGCACGCACGCTGCGGGGCGCGGAAAATAGCCAGGCCTCCGTCTCCTGTCAGATCCCTTTCTAGATTCTCTCCAGCGCTCCTGCTGCTCTTGCTCTAGTAAAGTTCTTGCTCCTGCTGCTGCTTTTGGTGCTACTACTGTTACTCACCTACCCGTAGCTCCACTATGCTCCTTATTTTTTTTCTTTTTTTTTATTCCGTTCAATTCGTGCGTGCCTGTGCAACCTCTGCGAGTCTCGACAGTTTTTCCCACTCTCCATTTGAGCCGAGGTTCACGCACGTGGAAGCAGTATTTTTTCTCGTATTTTTTTCTCTTCTTTCTCCTGCTTTCTAGCCCCGGATATTCTCGCCTACTGCTTGTTTCACAAAGATAGCCTACGCACGTTTGGAAGTGAGGAGCTCGTGACGAAAACTGGGTTTCACAGTTGGAATGTAAATGAATGCTTCCATAGAGCTCCGGGATTTCATCTTCGGGGTTTTCTCTGTACCCGTGTTCACTTATCTGTTTTCTGTTACGCTACGGAACTCAAGCAGTAGTATACTGTATAGAGTGAGTAATTTGATGTAGGCTGATTTCAAACCAACAGTAACATATTTTTAATTGAAAAGAATCCGGCGATTGAGACACAATCTTTTTTTTAAATTTGATGTGTTTCGCGAGGATATTTGTGGATTAAAATGCATCAGTCTTCCTAAAAGACAAATTGATGAATCATAATCCTGACGCTAAAATTAAAAACTGGAAAAGCTCGAGCGGAACAGATGAATGAATGATTTAAATGTAAAATTAACATGCAACGCAGCAATCAACCAGTTACAAAATACATTTTTCGATGATCGCCTTCATTGATAAAATGAATGATTAAAAGGCGTTAAAAGATATGATGCATTCCATGTCCAATTAAACTCTGACAGAAGTCAATTTTCCAGGCCAAAAAAAAAGCGGTGCATGCGGATCCGATTGCCTCATTCCTCTTCGTTACAAAGGAGACAGCTACAGAATGAATCAATCCCGATCACTGTGACACAGTCGACAGTAGACAAATCCATCAAACAAGATAAATTTCGTTCCGAATCTCCCGGGAGGTCACCTCAGGAAACCCTGATCCGCAGTCCAACTATATATATGCGGAATAATAAAACTCCCGAGAACTCGATCAACAACAAAAAGAAAACATGTCACTATATACGGAATATCGGATAATTTAAATTTCAAATACCAAAAAGAGAGAGAGAAAGAGAAAAGTTTTTCTTACGTGGAAATTGATTATAAAAAGGTTCCTGACATGTACCCCCTGCCCGGGGGATCCGAGTCGCGGAAACCCCCGCGGCTGCCAAGAAAACACCGGGAGCCGGGCGTTGATCCAGATAAATTCCCCGGCGTCTGATCCACAGGAGCGAATTTTCCTCCAGAGATAAAATAAACACAACATCGCTGGGGGATGGGGCATAAAAGCCCACGAGACATAGAGGACCGGTAAACATAGGCCAACGGGGGGTTTCGCGAGTTCCCCATGCCCCAGTGCTGTAGTACACACCTTATATACGCGTCGCCCAGGTGGGTCATCATTGATCGTCTGTCCGGGGACAGGCGATGCATGAAACTCAATCCCGGGACAAAAGCACGAGGAATGGCCCGGAAGCACCTCTTTTATAGAATATTTCGCATTAGAATAGTTATGCGCAATACAGTATTGAGAATTGTAATGTAATTTTGTATTTCGCGACATATGTATAGTCAATAATAGTGGATCATGTGGTTTCATAAAATCGAAATTACTATCTAATAGCAGGCGTGGTTTTGGCGGATAAGCCTGTACTTTTTGAAGTGATAACTTGAGACATTGATGGCGATTGAAATATGAAAACCCAACCTTGCGACACACGAGGAATACTGAACTTCAAAAACGTCTTCTTTGGAAGTAGAAAAATTCTGTGTACTCTTGAGATTTTTATTTGAGTGCTTAGTGAAATGTGTTCGTCAAGTGTAAACTATTTTTATAATATTTAATGTAATATCTATAGAATAAGGCGCAGGTTTAGCTCATAACTTGTGCCTATCAAAGCGAACTTCAGACTTGAGAAAAATGATTATTATTCTTGATACGATGATTGAACATTGGGGAATTTCATTTTTAAATTTAAAATTTCTTTATTATTTGCCCCAGTTTTTCGCTTCCATGCTGGAGTGAAACGCGCAACATTTTCATGACATTTTTTATTTATTTTAGAAAACATCAATCAGTCATGAATTGTAAATTTCGGACTGAAAATTGACCAATACAAGCCCAAAATCTATTTCAATTTAATCAAGGCCACCTCCGTAAATACGAACTTCTCCCCAATAAGTATGTAAATGATTTTCAGGAATCCGACTGCAAAACATGTGCATTTATGTACTCTTTTTAAAACCTTGAATATAAACCTCAAGGTTCTTTTCCAAAAATGGTGCAGTCTGTTCATTCGACTACTTGTTGAAAATTCAATTAAATCGAGACCCTATAATAAGGCTGCAGAACGAGCATAAGAAAATTCATCAACCTCCAATCATCAGTTCAAAATAGCCAATATTCATAAAGAAAATCCGCGTCACACGAAGAGTAAAATACCCAAGCCCGTTCTGTTTCATCTTCGTTCCCTGGGGTGAGAAGCTTCTATCCTCGAAAAAAAAAAAGTAGTATTGGGATTGATTGAAATTGATGGACGCGACTCAGGAACGGAAGCGACAGATTGACTCCCGGCTCCGAAAACAAGGTCCCTGTCTTGTTGCTTTATACAGTACAAAGACGAGTATATGGGGAATGTTTTCTCTTTTATTTATTTGTTTGTTTTTTTGTGGGCTAAATCCAAGCTCACCAACAAATGCATTCGTATAAAAGCCTGATCACAGGACATCTTACACGTTGGGGCTTTTATAATCGCCTTTATTTCAGGGAATAAATACAGTACAGTTCACAGAAATATCACACAGAAAAGGGGGAGAAAAGAGAAGATGACGGAGGAGGGGGGGAAGACTCACCAGGGTCGACGATCGATTGCTTGAAGCCCGGCTGGGACTCGTCGACGACACTGTCGACTCGGTGGAGTAAGAAGAGGCCGGCGACCGTGGCCAGCAACAACACCTTGGCTCGATGTTGCGGCATGTCAGAGGATGCTATTTTTTTGCGGCGTTTCTTCGTCTCTCTTCTTTCTTTCTTTTTTTTTTTATCTGTCCCTGGGTTATGACCCCTCTCGACCACTTCAACTTCCAAGATATGTCACTATCTTTCTTTTGGTCACTCGGTTTATCCCGTTCGTGGTTGTTTTTCTTTTTTTTCACAAACGCACCCGGCGGAAATGAAACACTTCGCGAAACAAAAGGTCCGGCGGGGTTCTTATTACCGCCGTGTCGACGGGTTGACGAAACGACGGGTTATTCTCGATTTTTGTTTGCTGCTGATGGTTGAAGGGTTTGTTGATGATTTCTTCTTTGTTCAACACCACAGTCGTTGAATCGCGAGCAAATTAATGGTCGACGTCATGTCTATGCTTTCAACAATCGGCACTCGTCATCCGCGAACGCGTCGATGTATAAACCTGGAACAAACAATTTTGAAAAATGATTATTCTCAAAGTTGAACTCGGCTGTTTGCATAAAAAAAGATAAGGGAAAATATGTCTTCTCAACGGCTATTAGACACATTTTGTATCCAAAGGTTCCTCGCTTTCTATTGAATATTTTTTTGAACCATCATATTTTCGTATGAAGTGCTGCTCGTATACGATTGTGCATTTACATATTTCAAAACTCAGAAAAAAATTATTTTCAATTATGCGGCCTACACCGATAAGCGTTTCCGAAGAAAAATTGACTTCCTTATACAAAAAAAGTTCACGCTAACAAAATGGTCATTGACACAAAGGTTATTTACCAACGTGATTCTGATTGAGTGAGATACATTCAGGAATATTTTGGAAAAATTTACGAATTATCAATAATTCTTAAGCAGGAAATTTATCATCGTGATTTCAAATTAACGTGCAATAAAATAGGAAACAGGGGACGCTGAATAAAAATAAATCTAAATTGTGCCTGCTTCAATCGACCATGATCCATAAATTCCGTCAATTGAGTACCTAATTTCGCACAAATATGTAAATGATTTGTTAGCATTTAGCGTTTTCAGCAATCGTAAACTGGAATTCATTAAGAAAAATACTTTTCTCTGATATTCAATAAAAAAGACAGAAATTGAAGAATCTAACGATCTTCAACACCTAAAAAAACGTAGTTGATAAAATAAAGCCAGTCTATTACCGAATTGCAGTCGATACCGAATATATTAAAAATTTAGAGACATCAACAGGAAATACTTTGAGATCCGCCGTGAGTAGGGCAAAAAAATCGAGTTTTCCATCCCACTTACCAAATGTACTTTTTCTTAGGATGGAGTCAACATTTTCTGTCTTCCTTAATGTTTAAAATTTCATGAACATTTCAAGCATGTCCTTTCTCATCAAGTGGCTTCAAATACATTTACTTATTTCAAACCAAAACTTGTTTTTTTTTCATTTTCCATTACTCGGCTGAAAGCGTCCGTTGTTTGTTGAGGTTCCAAAAAAATTCTGCGAAAGATATTACGAAAAAATTAATTAACCGTTGCTAGTGAAAACTTAACCCGGGGAGAACAAATGGGTGGTGAGCAGGTGAAGGAGCAGAAGAGGAATCACGGGCAATATGATACAAAATAAAAAAGAAAGGAAGATATGAGAAATTTTTCTTCCCCTCCGGACAACATTCCGTTCCTCTTCTTGCATGCCGAGCAGTTAATGAATGCTCGTGGAGGGAAATGACTCAATCAGCAGCAAGAAAAAGGAGAACCCGGTTCTTCCCCCATCATTGCGGCTGATGAACATTACCGGGGGCAAAACCAAGCCGGGGTTTCTACCTTTTCTTCCCCCGTGTGTGCAACATCACCCCCGGACAGCAGCACATACGGAATCATATCATCTTCTTCAGCACACCGGCATGCATTTATTTATATAGATATACACACACACACATAGAGATACCGGGGGCGAAGTGTGCGCAATATCTCAGCCGCTGACAACCTGGCAATATTAGCACAGATATTGCGGCAGTTAAGCCCGGGCACGGGTTAATTTGGCGAAGCACAGGCATTCCGGGTTCATTTCCTTGCCGCCCTCCGCAAACCCCAGTGCACTTGCTGGACCAAAACACACGTATGTATATGGTTCGTTTGTGGGTATTTTCAGAAGTCTTCAGACTTTTCAATCACGACATTAGGATAACAAGAAAGCTTTAATTAGCCGCATCTCGAGACAAAAGACGAGTCTCATTATCTCAGCAAGAGGCGTTTCAGAGTTTCTCGCTTGAACTGGGGAATTTTCCACCTTAAAATCCAGGTGATTTACAGTGATCTTGTCCATACAACGATTTTCTCGGTACAATGAGATCCCGTTGTGCACACGCCCAAACATTTGGACGATTTAATTTGGGGACATTTCAAACTTTTAAAAATCTACCAACATATAGACAATGTTTCGACATACAGATTCTCTTGTGACATTTCTAAAAAAAAAATGTAAAATTTTTACTTTTCAAAATGTGGACATCTCGGTAGAAAATTGAGCTATTTATATAAAAAAATTTTAAAATGTATCACACTAAAAATTCACTCAGATTCATAAACGAAAACTCGTTAATTTGTGCTCATTTTTTTGATTATTCTCCATCATCTCAGCAATATATTGCAAGACTTGTAATTTTTCTTTACTTTTTGACGTTTTTTTGATGACAAAAGATGAGACTCTGCGTGATTCTCTTCTGAACCATTATATTCGGTATGCTCAAGTTCGGAAACACATTTTATTCAATTTTTGGGGTAATTTATTCCTAATTTTTTTATGAACTGGACGACCTATTAAATAAGTTCCCAACGAAGTCTATGAGAAAATTTGATCCAACATGATGTCTCACAACGGTAAAAGTTTTTTGCGGTCCCGTAAGGTTATCTCTCTCTTCATGTTACAGGGGTTCTCTAGAACGAAATTCTCCCTACAACGATTTTTTTGGTGCCTTGAATTTCGTTGTAGAGACGTTCTACCTGTGTACCATAAAAATTGATGCGTTCTTCCAAATAAAAAAGGAAAAGTAAACGACTAATAATCCATAGTTTAGTAACAGCGGTTGTCAGTCTCGCAGATCATTCACGTTTCCGCGCAACATTTCTCCGATGATCATCATAAAGATTTGTGTAAAAGGCAAAAAAAAAGAAGAGCAGCTTAAATAAAAAGCACTGAGATACTTTTGTCATGAGAGAGAAAGTTTCATTACAGTAATCAAAGACCTTCCGGAAACGGGGCCATTTTTTTGGGTAACTAGAGTTTGTTAAACGGGATGCGGTTTCTATCATGTGTCATTTTTTTTCGCGAAATGCGAGCTTTGTTGGACGAACATTCTATTTGAAGGAATATCAGTAAAAAACTTTAATCCAGGATATATTCGAATGAATCTTGCTCTAATTTTCAGTCGTTTTGGCTTCATCCTATGTTTTCTTCAGAGTTCTAAATTACTGGCCACAAAAAATAACAAAACCCCTGTATTACACTGGAATTTCACACACTACATGATAAATCATTGATATTCAGGGATTAATCAAGCCAATGTTTCTCCGTAAATCGCCGTGACTTGGCAGTTCCATGAGCTAAAAGATTTCCAGATATAATTTGTAAAATAAATGGGTAAAATTCCAGCAGCGAGGAATAAGTCGTTCAAAGATGAAAATGCTATATTATGCTTGAGTATTTCGGGCTTGTTTCTTTGATTTAATAGAGAAAATATATATTTTTAAAGCATTAATATAAACCGAACAGCCAAGTTATAAACGGGATTTTCATTTAAAATGAAATCTTTTCGGGCGCTCCGTTTGCAAGTCCAGGAATTTCAGGAAAATCCCTCGTACGCTTATACATCCCTGCAAACCTGCATGTCCATTTTTCATGACGGGTTCTTCGGATTATTGCAGGGATGGGAGGTATATAGGGGGTGGGTGAGATGGATGGAATTTTGTGCCCGCGAGGCAACCCGAGGCAGCCGAGTTTAATTTGCCGAAAAGGCCTTTCCCGCCGGCTGTCTTTTTTTTTTTTTCTTTCTTGCAATTGGAGAAGGAGAAACGATGGGTTAGGAGAAGGAACTCGAAACCCCTCGTTTCACCTGTGACTGTTTGCCCTTATCTTCTGGGGAGTAAAAAAATAAAGAAACGAGAGAACGGTGAAGGTGGGGAGTTGTTGTCATTACGAAATGAAGGTTCTTGGCATATAAAGTATGCTTAGTGGAGCATGCCGAGTTCGTTCAATAAATTGTCTTTCCCACTCAGGAAGACTTGATCCGTTTTTATCTATCCAAAATAATACGTGATCAGCATGGTTTAATCGAATTTTAAGAAATTGAAGTGGGATTCAATTGTGATATGCCATAAATATTACATGAATGACTCATAATTTTGATCTCGCGCATCCGCAAAAGATGGCGTCATGATTAGACGGTTTGGTCAAGTATTCCTTTCAAACATACATTGTTACTGTTGAAGTGCACTTATTTGTGTACCATATGATTTTTTTCAATCAAGAGAAAAAAGAAGGCTGGTATATTTAAAGGTTTCTAATTTTTTGAAGTTAAGCCACTTGTGGGTAAAAAAAATCAAAGGGATTCATTTTCATCGCATTACCCTGTGCCTTGTTCTTTAAAAAAAAGCCACAGAAGTTTCATTCTATGTGTCACGTGATAAAAAAAATATTACAGGTAAGACACAGTGGGATTAAAAAATGTTCAGAGAAAAAATAGGACATTAGAGATTAATTCCTTGCCAACCATCAAAATGTTTCTTTATTGATGATCCAAAAATTCAGATGCTGTAATTCTACAAGGAAGATTATATGCAGCACGAAAATATTATGAAATTTATAATTTTTGACATCTTTTCAGCACCTTGTGAAATTAGAATAAAACTCTGGCCAATGTTGGGAAAGTTTTCGCCTCTCTTCATGCAGTTGTACTGAGAAGAAACTTCTTCAACATTAGTAAATAATATGCCGAACGTGTAGAACATCATTAGAAATCAATTTATTTGTCCAATTTTTACCAATAATTGTAGAAATGTTCAACTATGCGCGGAATGTGGATTTTAACCCCTTGTACTGCACAGTTTCGAACCAACCATACTCAGAAGCTATATGGTCAAGCAGGTTTCTCTGGGTCAGACTTTTGGGGGAAACCACAAAGAGAGCTAGAATTTACCTCCGGAGTCTGGACACACATCCTCTCATCTCTTTCCAAGCTTCACCTCCACTAATGAACTCAAAGACTTTTCCCCTCCTTTTTGCGCACACACAGGCGTGGGAGCAATGACGTTCACTCTTCATCGCCAACGCCCACGAGACGAACTGACCCCGGAGCTATATTCTCAATCATACCTTTTTTCCTCCCCATTCCCAACCGAAAGAAACCGGATAGCAAATTAAACCGACTCAGCCGGGTCGGATTTCTGACAAGACCTCTTCTAGGATGTCGCAATTTATTTTCAATTTAGATAAAATATATTACAGTCAAACCTCTCCATATAAGTTGAATTTCAAGGGACCAGCAAAAAAAATTGATTTTGGAGATGTTTAGATTTATACATTTTTAAGTTATGGAACCAAGCATTTTTAGTGCGAGAAAAATAGAAGAATAGCACTAAATTGTAAATAATGGGGATATTCTGGGCTACAAACTGATTCTTAAATTAGTTATTTACTGCATAATCCTCAACTTCAAGGCCCTGCCTGATTGAAGTTGCCCGATTTAGTCTGTCACATTCTTCTGAAGAATATTAAATTATATTTTTCTCGTTCCTTTTTCTTTCCTATGTCAAGAAAAAAATAGCCTAAGGGCCTGAAAAAATTCGTCTTATGGAGGTTTTAGAGGAAAAGCCTTCAAGTTAGGGAGGTTTTTAACGCATTGGTTCCAGACAGCGAAGGACTTGAAAAAAATTTGTCTTAGTGATGTACCGTATTTGATTATGGGGAGGTTTGGCTTATTGAGGTAAAATTTTTTGGATTTATAGAATACATGTACACGAGCTTGCGCACTTTTTTCTAGTATATTCCTCCCGACACGCGGCTTGAAGCAGTATTCATGTAAAAATTCTGCTCTTTTGACTTGAATTGCCCCGTTTTCCGCGTTGGCAACACGACTTACGAAAATTTCTTCGCAAATATTGGTTTCGTCATCATCAGGTTAGTGTTTTACGCAAGGTGTGCAACACAAGAAAATGAAACATAACTAGGTTTCCTAAGAACCCTTCACAATTGCACTGAAATAAGACTAAAAAATGGACAGCTTAAGTGGAAAAAGAATTAAGATGTTCCAATTCACACAAATACACTTTTTCCAGTTAGTTTTCAAAAAATAATTGCAAGGAACAACCCCATATGTTTGTTGAGAATGAATTTAAAAATGCAATGAATAGTTTCATGCTTGTAGAAAAACATTTGGAATTCCAACTTCCTGCACTGCATGATTTTTCCTTTTCTGAATAAAAATTTTTTTTCATTCAAACGAAGAAATGAAATTTTTCCTTGAGACGAATCAACGGATTTTTCTCGCTTCGGAGAAATGGAATATCCCGTTGAAGGTGGGATCTCATAATTGAAGGAAAAGTATCAAGAAATAAAAAATTATTACATTCTTACTTTTCAAGAAAAATGGCTTTCACGTCTCGGGAAAATGAGGTGCGTACTCGTACTTATCAGTCAAAGGGTTTCGTATATTCAAATAACCCCGAAAGTTTCTTTAAAAAACACTTTTTCCGCTTGGAACGATGGGAAATTATTACGGGTTTTACGGCGTCCTTGGACGGAAGAATATTTTTTTTCCCCTGGCTGTCTCGGTCTCGGAATAATTTGTTGATTCTCACTCATTATTCTTTCCAGCTTTCAGCAGGTCGTGGTTACTTCTCAGTCGATTAAGTCGTCCGACACGCCATCATTTCCTGATAATGGGACCTGAAAAGCACCTGCCCCGAGGCGGGGGGTGAGAGGGGTTCGAAAATTCCTGTTCCGCTAGTGTTTACATCTTGCCTACCTCAGTTCCGAGTCTGCTAGTCGTTTCCTCGCCGGGTTCCCCTGGAAATTAACGACTTGGTCGTGATTTACGATTGCCACCGCAAAGTGTTTGTCTTCCCTATTTCTTCTTAGACTTCAGAAAAATATCGAGGGTTTCATGCTCCGTGGGTGGCTTGATGAGAAAGCATGTCCTGATTTTGGAAGCAATCAAGAAAAATTCCTTCTTTCTTCATCACAAATTAATTGCCGACCACGAGTTGCCCATAAATTTTATTCCGACTTGAAAAATTCCAGAAAAACTAGCAATATTCATGCAACTTGAAATCTTCAATTATCTAAAGAAACGATCCTGTGATATTGTCAAATATTCATTTCTTTTTTTTAGTTCTGCAAGAAAGAAGATGAAAAGAAAAATTAAATCATATTTCGAGACGTACAAATTCACAGTATTTTATTCAAGTGCCGAATTTTCGAGGCACACTCAAATTTCGTATAAATTTTCCTAAATATGCGAGAACATTTTCATTTCTTTACAGGAGTCTTTGTGAAAGGGTACATTCTGTATTGGGTTTCCTTGAAAATTAAATCCACTAATTGAATAATTCCTCGCAATTTCCTTAGACACGGCTCCGATTGTTAGCAAAACCAAAAACGTTTTCCTATACTGTACTCAGCAAAAACGCGCATGCTTCTCTTCTACCTTAAAGAGCAATTTATGAACGAATAATTCATCAGCGAGAGATTTTCCACCGAACAATTGATCTCACATTTGAAGGCTTCAACAAGTATATGACCTGTGATTTATGCACCTGTTCTTTGCCGATCTTTCAATCTGATAAAAAAGTCAACCTTAAAAGTATGCTTGAGTAAAATTTTTGTGAGACGGTACAACGATATTCCAAGACTAGAACGAATCTAGGGTATGTAGGGTAAACTAGAAAGGTATAAAAATCTAAATGCTCCCACTTCAATTTTTTTTTACATTGAGATATAATACGGCTCCATTCATTTTTTTTTTGGTTCCTCAGCAGAGTTTACCACTAAATCCATTTCAGGCAGCCGGAAAGTCAGTTAGTTGAAGACCCTGTTTTGGGTGGGGTTGTCTTGACACTGGTTTCGCTGGCTGCGTTTTAATCGTGTTTGGTGGTTCACAAGCACGTTCCTTGGAGTAAGTCTTCCCACTCAGGAGGGAAACTTCGAGAGGATCTTATTTAAAAGCAAGGCTATTTCAGGCAAAGAACAGGCTGTTTCTCAACTTAAGAGAGATACCATTTGAAAGAGCATTTTAGAAATATTACTGCAAGACGGACTTCATCAGTGCGTGTCCCAGGCTTTTTTTTATAGAGACCATCGCAGAGACGAACCGCAAAAAACGTCAGTATATTGAGAGAAATCAACACAAGCATATATTTTATTCAGAAAAAAGCTGTTTTTTTATGACAAGAGAAGGGCAAAGAAATTTTAGCTTGCAAATGCTTTTCTGAAAATCTGAGTCTTTCGTTCGTCAAGAGTCGTTTCGTTCAGGTAAATTCAGCACGGTTTTTGCGGTTTACGCAGAAAAGAATCTTCCTCGCCATATGAAAGGTCCAATTCCCAGGAAGAAGCAGGTGGTCTCATTCCTTCAGAAAAGGACTACGTATACTTTTGTTGCTGTTTTTTATTAAAACACATTTCAGCAAGGATCGAAATCTTACATGATTTTTTTTCTCATTTGAATCTAAAAATGTACTGAATGTGTACATTTCGTAAGAAAAAAAATAAAATAAAGGCAGACGCTATGCGAAGGGTTTATGAGATTGTAAACGCTTCTTTCGCCTTGTTTGGAATACGCGCGTGACTCGGTTTATGGCGGAGATTTAAAAGCGACGATCGGAAATCTTGCAGTTGACCCTGTCCCGAGTGCAGTTTCTACGGTTTTCTTGCTTCACTTCCTTTTTCTTCACCTTCCCGAAGATTTCGATCTTCGCCGACACTTTTGTCCCTTAACGAGCTTATTTATTGCGAGGCTGGTTCACGAAGTGTTTTACGCTTTGTTAGTGAGGTTACTCCTTAATGAACCCAGTAAATCACGCCCGAAAGGATTTACTTTTGTTTGAAAGAAACTCGTGTTTCTTTTTTTTTTGATACTCTGATTCATTGCACCACATTGAGGAGAGGTAAAATAATGCCCGAAACATAAGAGCGATCTCCTCTAACCAAATCTCAAAATTAAAAACAGGAAAAGAGAATAAATTACTTTTTTACATAATGTTGACAAAACTTACTTGGAATCGGCGTTCCGGGAAATTCAATGCATAGCGAAAGGAGAAAATATATATTTTAATAACAATTTCCTCTTTTTCTGCGCGGGTACAAATATTTTGTTGTTGTTGCAATACTAAAAAAATATTAGCATGACTCTATCATCGTAAGTTATTACATATTCCAAGCAAAAAAATGAAGGAAATCAATCCAAAATGTTCATCAGCCTCGTATTAAATTTTTTTTTAATCGGATGGATGCATAATTCGAGCATTCCTAATATTCCGATGAAAATTATGGTCTTCTTCGGATGCTGAGTTTTGATATATGAAGCTCTCGAATTGCGCAAGAGAGCTACAGAAGTGAGAACCCAAGTTTCTCGATCAAATTTCGCCGCAAAACGAGGACAAATACAGCTTTGAAATTACTATTAGGGTATAATTCTCTAAAACATTCAAAAGATGCATGCAGTATTTCAAGTGCATCACGAGAAAAAAAAAACTATACTGTAGTATCGAAAGACGTCATCGTGAGAAGCACTGACGGAGAAAAATCGCACATTCAAATTTTCGTATAAATATCGTCTTCTGCTCTCCGCAGTGACTAAAAACACAGTTTTAAAGTCATCGTCCAACGCTTTCAAATACATTTCAGAGCTTCTCGTGACAAAGTTTTCTTCAACAATAAAAACAGAATGCTCTTTTCATTGTGTTGCCATTTATCAGAGGAAATGCAGTCATGAGAAACGGAACCCGAAGCAGCACAAGCGCGTATAATTGCGAGCCTTCATTTCTATATAAACGAGACTCGTGGGGATTTGAAAAATGGCCGAGGAAATCATTAAACCCTCATTGCCCATACACACAACCGACCCCACCCCCCTCTCCTAAGGCTCTTGCGGAATCAGAAAGCAGTTGGAGTTCTGTTCTGGGCACCATAGTGCGCAAAACCCCAGTCAAGTGGGTGAGGCGTTTGGAACCTGCTGCACTGCGACCCCGTATTTAGCCGAGAATAAGGCGAGGGTGGATCAATGGACACGGGAAACAGCGTCGACCGCAAGTAGTGCATATACTCAACGAGTGCCCATCACTCACACAGGTGGTGAGTGTTTCCTGTACAGTATTTAGTTGCTTGGGACCATCACTGCGACGATGAATAAGGATCACAAAAAAGGTAGAAAGTTAGCATTTTATTCATTTGTATTCCTTTTCTTTCAACTTCTTGCCAACTCGCGTCATTCCTTGTTCGGGGTCCCGCTGGTTTTTCTGAACAATTACTCACGCGGGGATGGAATATTTGCAAGGCGGAAAATCGTACCTTCGTTCAATTATTCTTTCCATGGGAAAAAAATGGTTTATATTATTTTTATAGAAATTGAGACGAGTTGCATTCTAAAACTTTTCGATTTTGTGATGCTTTTTGGGGGTTAAGGTTTGAATGACGACTGTCATGAAATCGTGAAAACGTTTTGAGATAATAACGCATTCAACATGTATCCAACTGTGTCCTTATCGAAAAAATACATTTATTCTCTTGAGTTCGCTGTTCAAGCGTGAGATTTTTCTTAACGGAAAATTTTCTTGGAATACAAAAAAGAATAAAGCCTTCTCAGTTCATCTATACATAAGTTAGAATTATGATTCCTGCTCCTGGAATCTCAAACAAAGAGTGAACTGGATGTGAGTAGCACTAAATGTAAAAAAAAAAAACTTGACATGTTCGAAGAGGCAATTTTTTCAAGTAAGAAAATACAGTAATTTTAAGATGATAAAAAAATATGCATTAATTCATAGATCATATGTTTACAGTGCATGCGAATTTTCTTGAATAATTTTTGAAAATGTACCTTTTCCTCCGGGTATAATTTTTTTTTATGCATTGCGAACGAAAACATTTGCAGTCTCATGATTTATATTACACTACCACAAACATTACAATATCTCACCATATTCATTTTGTCTTCAATAAGAAAATTTTTGCACTGTGATTTGAAGAAATGTGGAAATTCAGATCACAAAATTGGATCAGTTTCTTTGGTCCAATTTTTACGCGATGATACGAAAAAAAATATCCCTGATATTCAGCTTCTTTGTCCTCGAAAATGTGTTTTAGATTTTATTTTCGGAGACATAAGTTGCAAAAATTCATTCACAAATTAGGTACAATAAAAGGTTTGCGTAAATAGACGAAGGCCTCTTCTTCGTTGCACACAATGCGAACAAAACGTCGCTAAGGTAAGCAATAATACCGTGAGCAGGCCACAGTTGCCAAAGGGAATAGAAGAACCACAAAAAATAAAAAATAAATAAAAACGGTCGGACGCGTTTTGAGTTGGGTCGATGAGGACTCTCAGCAGAACCCCTCCATACTCTCATCACCCCCCTTGGCTTTTCTATTGCATCCAGCATGACCCCGTGAAAACTGGCCGCGTGCTGTTTCACTCT